>JAJEKB010014239.1:0-19151 GCA_022393335.1 Macrotrachela quadricornifera
TTTTTTTTTTTTTGTACATATAAAATATCGATTAAACAATCTTTTGTTTGAATGAATATTAACAATCCTTTATGAGATAAAGTATAATTTACAAATGATGTAAAAATGTATTTATTCATTTCTTTTGATCAGTAATACATATGGATATTATATTGTCTCGATTAGTACACCTTTGAATATGTCTTATTCGCTATTCTTTTCATTCGTTATGATGACGATAGTCCCATCAATAACGATATAGTGATTGATTCTCGTATTGTATATAATACACAATCAAAAATATGAGTGGGAGAAAGTTTGTCATCATTTAATATATACGAACAAAGAACTATAAGGTGGATCATCAAAAAGTCATTTATGTTTCGATTGAATAAAAGAAAGAAAGAAAAAGAAATCACTTGAGAATATCCATTGCTTGTTGTTTGATCTGTATGATCACAAACATAGTTTAGTACATACCTAGTCAATTCTCTCATCAAGGGAATAGACACAAAAGTGTCAATTACAAATTCATAACGCCTTTAGAGAAATCAAATATAACAAACAACATAAAATAAAAAATACGAAAAAAAAAAATCAACGAGTCATTGAACTCAATACACTAATCGATTAGACACAATGTTGTAATACAACATACTCCAATAGAAAATTTTAACCAATCAATAAATCTCTTCTTTCTTTTTTTTTTGTTGTTGGTATCATATTTAGTCAATGAGACAAAGAGAAAAAAGGTTAAATTCGTTTTCTTTTTTTTTTTTTGATGACACAATCATAGTCAACGATGATGATAATGTATCGATTATTGACTCTCGCTTGTTCTATATCCATTGACAAGAAAAACACAGTTGTCGTTCGTCTGTCTCTATTTGAGTTAACGATGCTTTTAAAGGAGGTGGATCCTTTTCTCGCTTTGATCGGTGTGTCACAGCATGTTCGATTAATCGACTCTCATTTTGCCCATTAGATTGTTGATATAGATAGATCAACGACACGCTTCTTCACCTGCTGCACAGTCAGTTTAACTGACGCCACCTGTTTTTTTTTTCATGTTCCTAAAAGAAATATATTATGATCAAAAGGCTAATCAGTAAGACCTCCTATGTGTCAATGTTATTCTTTTCTAATTGACCTCCCATTCATACTCCTCCTCTTATCGATTCGCTTTTCTTTTTTGCTATTCATATGATTGCTTGTCTAATAAATGTTGTGCATTTCTCTTTGATTATACCCGATCGATGTTATTGTTGATCACTATTGCTAAAGGCTATTATAAAAGAAAGTGTCATATATAAAACATTGAAAAGTAGGATCAATTTTAACATTTGAATCTTGTTGAGACATTAAATGGAATTAACAAGTGGTCAATCAAATTCATTCAATAGAGAAAATGACTTTAAAAAAAAGTACCTATGTCAATATAAACTTGAGAAATGATGAGAGGCTATATCTTTTGTCAAAATAGTATCAAGAATAGAGATCATTTTTCTCATATTATATATAACAAAGTGTCAATTTAATGATTCAATTTAGAAATAATATTTAAAATGATGAAGTTTAACTTAATCTATAAAAAAAATAAAGTATATTTTTTTTTCTCAATTAAATTTATAATCTTTCCTTTGTCAAATAATTAAGTAGATGGCAAAGATTGATCATTGGATTAATTCTTCAATCTATCTATTTTCCATAGATACTTCAGATGTATTAGAATAATTCGATAGAGATAACAAAAAAGAAGAAATATACTCTACATTTTCCATATATTATATTCGAAAAAACAAGACAAATTTTTACTTCATGTATATAAAAAGCAAATCTACATAATTATATTCCAATTTAGTTAATAAAAAATCGATTAAACTTATGAAATTCATCATGTAAGTTGTTCGATAAAAATAATCGTATTTTTCTATATATTGTATGACTAATGAAAGCGTCTACTATCGTAATTCTATTTCATAACTAGATCATTTTCAACATTCTTTTAATTGAGTTTCGATAGATAAACATAGATTGTAGTGAACAAGCATATTCTGATTCAATAATATTTGATAAGATTCAAAATTTTCGTTGTATGTTTTGATTTAACAACTCATTAAGATGTTATAATAAGATACCTTCGATTTGATTATTTCACAGATTGATTTTCATTAGATTTTATATTAAGAATAAAGATGAATGCATGTATTCAAATAAGAAAGAAAGACACTGTTTTGTTCTATAATGCGTCGATAAGGAAACTCTTCGTTACCAACATTTTTAATCATAATTCAACAAATCAAAGAATAAAAAAATACATTCATATGAAATTGTTACACGATGTAAGTCCAAAATGGGAAGATATTTTTGCTTTTCTCTAAAAAAATTCTAGGTTACCATAGATTTTTACCATTATTCAATCATTTGTATAAATTGATGAGTATTTTATGCTCAAATGACTATATAAGTCTGTAAACATGCCAAGTCAGTACACAGGTAAAGTTAGCCTCATATTCAAGTAATTCCTATATGCATTCGCCCAGGAAGATCCTATACCTGTTCCAGAGTAGAATTTCACAAGCTCGGTCGATTGGTAACTCTAGATTTTCTATATCTCATACTGTTCGTGAGAAAAACCGAAAACACACCCTCATCCTCAAAGGTTTGAAAAGTTTAATTATTTAAGAGTATTCATTTTCCTAACTTTAATCTATACAGAAAAAAAATTATTTTAATTCAATTATATATGAATATTGGTTATCTATAAACGTACATAATTCTATCGGTATGAACCATTATTTTTCTCAATATGTTGAAATTTCATGTACAGCAATAATGTGATCAAGATTACTCTAGAAAAGCAGCAAAATGTAATATCATCGAATATTTCAAGACAATGATTAATGATAATCAATAGATTTTTATATTGTTTTCTTTTGATGAATGAATGTGAGACACTCTTTTATTTTATAATATAGGCATTATAATTTATTGTACTTCTTTGTTTTTAATTTGATTTTATTCAAGATTAAAATCAATGGATAACCGATATGTAGTGAGAGAATGAATATAACAATAATGAAGTAATGATGAGTTTCAATCTATTACTGTACAATGCATTCGTTAGATGTTATATTCCTAATGTACCGATTTCATTTCATGTAGAATCTAATTTAGTGTCTGTACTAAAATGTTAAAATAAGCATATATGGAAGAAAAAAAAAGGATAGAAGCTATTAAGATTTTTCTCTGATGCATATGATAAATACTGTGCTTCTATTACGATAGTTTGATAAAGTAATGATGCCAAAATTTAATATAAAGAACAAAAAAAAAATGATATCATTATTTTGTAACGCAACAATTAGATATTGGATTTATTTATTACTGGTTGTTTTTGAAGAAATTGAATGTAATTAAAATGCCTAGCTAACCAATTGAAATTAGATATGACAATAATCAAAAAAGAAAGATTAATATTATTGAATTTTTTTATGACATTTCAGCTATGTATTACATTCGTTTGACGATAATTTGTTTATCGAGAAGATCTACTACAGTAAGAGAGTGAAGGTTGATAAAGAACAAGATTATCATATGGTTGTTTATTACATTTGAAAGCTCATTATATGTATCTCTCTACTGAATTTAATTATATTAAAGATTTAGAATAATAAGAATCTATATGAATGAGAATATTAAATAAATATACAAGTAGCACTCATTCTACAGATTCACTGACCCTTTTCTGAAAGGAAATTGAATATAATTATCACCGAAAATAATTTCGATTTTGATTGTACTATATCGTACTGTTTTCCTGATCGCATGAAAAATAGGAAACACATTCACTTTTCAGCGATAATCCGTTTAGAAAAATATTTCTGTCTATGATTGATATATAAATGATAAACGTCATTGTAACTCAATTCTTCATGGAATAAACCTTATTTATGATATCCATAATAGAGACTACTCACTAAGCAGAAATTTGTACACGAAAATTTCAAAATAGTATTCACATACTACTATGTCAAGCAATATTTCTTTTCAGTATGGAATGTGATTTCCTATAATTAAGCAAATAAATCAGTCTCAATGCCTTGATACGTGTATGACTAGTGTATCATTTAATGTCATTATTTATTCTTTTGATAGAAATAGCTTTATAAAATCGTAAAGATAGATAATACATCAATCATTATGTATCATCTACTTTTATTCTCAAGAGTAAAATATAAAATATATGACATAATGTTGTTTAAACCAATTTTTCTCCTGTATGTATGAAAAATATTCAACTCACTTTATCATAGGCAACTGTTAGGCAAATATATTTGACAGCTCTCTAAAAACGTCTACAAAGACTTATCTGCTCTGAATCTATTGAATGATTTTCTTGTCGATTAACCTCACCTATCTCAAGCAACATTGGTGGCTGATGATTCTTGTGCTCATATGTAATTCTAGAATATTATGATGCATACCATTCGTGAAAAGATCTTAGAATTCCTCTTGAGAATTTTCATCGTAGTTTAGTGGTGAAAGAAAGATACTAGTCAGTAAATATGATCAAAACAGATATAAGTTTGTTAATAATTGATAAAACGTATTCTTATTACCAAAAAGTCATTTAGCAAATTCAATATGGATCTGCCATATTCATTCAATTCATATAATCGATTTCACAACAAGAATGACACCATGTTTTTCTATACCATTGGAAAAAATACAAATGTAATCATTTCAGTTGATGCATCTTATGCTATACACGCGGTTTAAGCAGAATGCACGATCATACTCAAGATAATTCATTGCATCAGACATATATAAGAGCGTCACTAACGAATAGCCGCTCTTTGACTCACTACTGAAAACGATCAACAGGCTTAACCACAACATAAGTTATCACCATGAATGCTTGCAATAAATTTAAAAAAATATCCTTTCAACTTATTGCCTGAGCATTCGATGAACATTCTAATGTATGAATAAATCTGAAATCAAATTACTATTATTTCGCAATTTTTAAAGACGTAGTTTAATCTACGAAAATTCTAACAACATCGTGGAATAGAACTCATCGAGTTTTACTTCGAACATCTTCCTTAGTGAATTGTTAGTATGTTCACTTTATTGCTATCCTATTTTCTGTAGGGAAATATCAGTTATTTCAGATTTTTACCGCAATATTTTGCCCTATGGAAAATCTGATTCCACCACTGAACATAACTCATCAAATTGTACTTGGGACATAAATAAATTCTAATTTGTAATCGATCTTTTGCCATTTTAGGACATATAATTAGAGCAATGCAAAATTTAATTGTATCATTGAATAGACCTGATCAGACTAACTTCGCCTACGTAAAGAGTGGAAATTTTTAGGGTAAGGTGAGAGTTTAGCATTTTATACAGAACGAACTTGCACACAACTAAATGTCCAATATAAATGCAGCCCTTCTAATATTTATGATTTACAGCATCATACGCCTAAAAGAAAAAGATTCAAATTAAATTAGGATTGATCGATCAGGGAAACTAGAAGTGCGAGTTAGCAGAATATTTACCTTTTGTATCAATTTCATTACTATAAGATTGTTTCTCATAGATTTTTGGTTAATTGTTTAATAAGATTCCTTTTCAGTAATATAGTGAGAGAGTAGTACATCTTTAATTACAGATGCGCATTTTTTTTATTTCAAATTTATGAAAGTAGTTGGTTATTTATATGTAAGCAAGTAATGAATCCAGTTTTTGGTCAATGATTTTGCTGAATATCCTTCTATGAAAAATGTTTTTTCTTTTTATTGCGAAGTTTCTAGATACAATTCATGTGGTTATTTCAACGAGAGGTCTTCTGAAAATATTATACAATTATTAGTTCCAAATATCAATCATTTTCCTTTTTAGATGTTGATTTACACTTTTTTCAAATCTAATTTAATCAACGAACTCGAAATACGCTATTTATTTTGATTGCTTCGCAATTGTGAATAAACGATTTGACAGGATAAATTTAGTACTAATATCATGTATTGTTTGATTTTATAATCAATTATTTTATTCATTTCAAATTTATTATATGTTGATTTAAAATTATTATCGACCAATCCTGTGTCAAACAGAGGATTATCTGTAATATTCTATGTCTTTTTCTGCACCTTTCCTACAATGAAGTTAACACAATAATAAAAAGAAGATGTAGAAAGCGCATGTAAACTTCTATAAGTTCGATTGAAACGAAGATATCATGGAGTTTTCACAATTCAATCAATACATTTTTCTTATTTAATATATCACCATTGGATAAATATTTTATTATAAGGACACACAAAAACATTTTTAAGTTTAAACAAAAAAAATTTTTTTATGTAATTTATATGACTATTCTTATTAGGTACAATGTTCCTAATAAGGACACATGAGTTATTTTTAAAATATTAATAACTCAGTTATTATAAACTAAAACCCACATTTAAAAAACCTAACTTACTTAAAAAAAAAACTTTTTTCTCATATATTTGTATAAATTGTTCTTATTAGGACCATTTTTTAGCTTGTTGATTTTATCAGGAACAGCGTCCATAATAAGAGCAGATTGAGTTAGTCGCAAAATACTGCTCATTACTGTCTTAGTTAATAAACTAATTAAATAATTTTTGCACCATGTGATGCAGAAAACATATTTAATTATCTAAATTTGATCAATAGAAAATGAAAACTACTGACACTTCTGGAAATTCTATTGTTAGCAGAAACATTACCTGTATGTATCTTTATTTGCTGAATAATATGAATTCATTATACATTTACATCTATTTTTTGAGAATTAAAGATTTCTGTATTTTTATATTACAAGTAGTACTCATCCTACAGATTCGCTCGCCCTTTTCTGAAAGAAAATTTTGTATGATTATTATTGAACATAATTTCGATTGTAGTTATTTTATATTTCAGTCTTCTTAATCATTTGAAAGATAGAAAGCTAACGTCCATTCTTTATCTATTATCCTTTTATAGAAATATATGCTATCTGTGATTCATATATAAATGATAATCATTCTTTTAATTTACTTCTTTATGGAATAAATCTTATTTATTATATCTATGTCAAAGACTATCACTCGATAGGAATTTGTGTATGAAAACTTGAAAATATGATTCTCAGACTATTATGTTAAACAGTATTCTCTTCCACTTTGAAATGTAATTTTTTTTAACTAACCATACAAATTACATAAGTCGATCCGAATGTGTCATCGAGCAGAAATAACTTTATCAAATTGTGAAGCTGAGTAACACATTGGTCATAAGATGTCACCTGTCTGCACTCCTAAAGTCAAGTATGAAATATAAGATGTAATGTTCTTTAAAACAACTGTCCTTCGTCACCTATAAAAAATCTTGCACTCATTTTATCATAGGCAGCTCTTAGACAAGAATCTTTAATAGTTTTCTGAAAACTTCGACAAAAATATATCTACTTTGAGTGTATTGAAGGATGTTCTTATCGATCAACTTGACTCATCTAAAGCAACATTACCGATTGATTATTTCTGTACTCATATGTATCTTACTTTTAAAAGATTATGATGCACTGCAGACATCGTAATTTATATTTTAATTAGAATGCGATACCAGTATTGAACATAAATCTTCACTTATTTTAGCAAATCGATTTGAGAGAATGTATAAAATTAGGAAAAACTGGCCTCTATGACAAAAATGTGAGTTTTTGACTTATTAATTTGATATTATTTAAAAATGCAATAAAGTGAAAATCGAGTTATAATAAAAGTCAACAGGATTTCGAGAAAGCATCAATAAAAATATTAATGATTTAAAATTTTAAAATGAAAATTATATTTGTATAAAGCATGATAAATGGAGGAGACCCTAGATTTTTAACATATATTTTACAAATCAATAATTCTGTGCATTATTCTCAAATTTACTGTTTCATACAATATCCTTTTACTGTAAACAGTAATCTTCAACGATCTCTCTTAATAATGGTTTCAATAAAGAACTATATCTTAAACTAAAAATCGCTGACTTTTCTCTTTAGTTAGAAAAGTATTACAGTATGTCTTTTGTCAGATCAAGTTAATTACAACATAGATATTGTGCAGATTTATATTTTCTGTAAAAATTCAATTAATGATAGTTTTGCTACAAACTTTTATTCTAGTTTGACATACTTTCAATAAATCTACTGTATAAACACCTATTCATTTGTTAGCGTAGCTTCAATGCGTCATATATAGTTAGTTGGTCTCACATTCAGCCTTAATAAATTGTTCAATAGTTCATTCACTGTACTTTTTCTGATTCTATCAAAGTGATGGCTATATAATCAAATGTATTTGATTTTGATGACTAATATGTCTCAATGATAGAAAATATCAGCAAAGAGTAAACAATGACATAAAGGACAAATTAGTTAGAACAATAATGTGCTCACAAGAATTCAATGCTAACGGTGATTTTCTTAATGAAATAGTCAATAACCAACATGCTATGAGTATTCAGCGAGAAGAAAGAAAACACATTATTTCAAAAATAAAATCCTGCATAACCGATTGAGAGATTGAATATATATGCAACAATCGAATTTATTTATGTTAAACAAGGAGTCTGCACAATACTTATTGATCATTAAATTTAAATTAAACATAATTGACTTTTTAATTTTATGGTTTAAATGATCAGTCACAATCAAACAACTCGTCTTTTTGAAAGAGACTAACTCAATTTAAAGAGTTTCAGCGAGCTATGATACAGGATATTCGTAAATTCTTTCAGTTTGAAAGCAATCTAGACGAATGAATTCGAATATGCTAGGATAATCAGATAACATAGATGTTATGAAAAATACTAATTGCCTTTCAATGCTCCTTTAATAAACCAGAATAAAATGTCATTTAGATGTTGGTATTTGATGATCAAGTTTCGTATTGTAACTAGGCTGAAATATAGATGACCTTACCTCAAATCACCATTATTTCAAAAATAAAAGTTTCTTTCCTTCACTTAGAATTACGGAGAGCTCCTGACCATTTTTCGGATGGTATAACGGCATATCCATTCCTGCTTACCTTACTATAAACAAATAACGCCGTGTTAGCGCTCACCAGTTCTCTACTGAAGAGCTTGCGTTATCTGAAATGTTCAAAAAAGAATTGTGATTTCTCAACGATCAAATCATTTGACAATTGCTCAAAAAACTTAAACTATCATTCATAACATATCGATAAGCTTCTCAAATCAACATCTAATCGTTCATCGGTCATTCATGGCTAGCCACTTCCATACATGATTTACTTTCTTGTGCATCATCTGTCACATCAGAACTCTGACTCGTACAAACACTAGTTCATTCCTAATGTATCAATTCACTATCGAAAACTTTTAACATCTAGATAATATTGTATAGCTTTGACTATAGATTTCAATTTCTTTTTTAGTTTAACAAAATGATATACTGTCGAATTCATTCTAAAATTAACTTTAATTAAGTTTTTTTGAAAATCCATCTAAATCATCTAATATTTATTTCAAAACTATGCTTTAGAATACTCTTTTAAATCAACGTCTGGTCGTTTGTCAGCCACTCATGGTCAATTTCCTTTGAAAGTTACTGAGCATTTATTGATATATTCACAAAGAAGATATTTAGAAGAAAGGAAAACTATTTAACAATTGCTATAAATAGAGTAGGTTATATTGTAATCTAGGAGAAATTTTCGTTGATTTTCAATGTCGTTTTATGGTTGATGCCTATGGAGACTAAATAACAAGACTTCAAGCGATAACTTTGTCTTTTAACATATGTCTATATAAATCTTACTCAAAAGATGTCACGTGTAGTAGTCAACAAGGGAAAACCTTTATATTAGAATGAATCTCGAACATAAGTTCACGAACCTCAAATATTCTTTGATCAAACTTAAAATAATGAGTTCATCAAAAAACAGTGAAGAGTTAAATTAAAAAAGTCTTTCTGACTTCAAATTCGCATTTTCAGTGATTGATAACGATCTATCAAGTTTTATAGCAAACTATGATTTATTCATTTATCATTATTTAATAACTACCACTATTGAAACACCAACTTCAAAATTTGGATTCTCCATACCCAACTATCTTTGATGGAGTTGTACTGGAGAGAGTTCATATATTATTTATTATTAATTACCTGGTAAAAATCTTGGAGCAACCGTTTTAAGAAAAATAATAAAAATGAAAATAACTATTAATTATTTATTAACTTATTAAACTCCAATCTGACTCTAAATTTTTTGACTTTAAGGCTCAGCTCACACCCAAAAAAAGTTGATTTTGATCAAATTTATCGATCTTTTTAAATAGCGTACATGATAGAGAATCACGTCTGCTACCGAATCCACTATAGTTTATTTATTTTACGATGGATTTTAAGAGTTTTAGAGAGGTTTCTCTGAAAACCTTTATTTAAGAATTGATGTTTTGAGAAATTCTTCTGTTTCACAAACTAAAAAAAGACATTTAAAACGAGTAAAAACAACAGCAATAGTTGCTGCAAGTACTGTTTTAACTGAAAGTGATGGTGAAATTGCATATACCCAAAATGAGGAAAACCTCGATTACATTGTCAATGATATTACATTAGAACTATCGGATGATGATATTACTGATATCTATAAAGCAGGTAGTGACAATTGATTATCGAAATATGAACACCGTTATCTCAAATTTTAAAAATACTAGTTACATTTCTATCATACAATTCATTAATCACATGTCCTTTAGATGGACCTGCTAATAAATTTTTGTCACAATATCTTCAGCCACAATGAGTTCAATATATTTTATTGTTTAAGATAATAGAAAAACACTAGTACTAGACGAAAAGTCATGAAATACACTTCTAAAAAGTATTGTAGATTTTTCTCAAAATGAGATTTGTTTTTATGCTTCTGCGCGTCCCAGATTTCTTCGCCAGTTTGAAAATTAGAAAGTTCAGGTTTATTTTAAATCGTAGCTAATGTCTGACACTACCATTTAACAGAATCGGATTTCTCAATTTCATGATTGGTGTCAAATGAAACGAAAATGTTTGAGAACTTACACCCTACTCGTTTCATATCATGTCGGAGAAGTTCTTTAGAAACCCAACTACAGAAAAATTAAGAAATCGAACTCTATTAAGTTGTAACCCTAAGTCTTGGAAACATTTTAAAACCAGCTCGAGTTTCCTAGCATTTAAAATGGTGGAAAAATTTGAGACGCACGAAGACCTATATTTTGGACCTTAATCCTAAGCTATCTCTTGAAAGGCTCAAGATTTCAAGCTGAAATTTTTATCACGAGGTACCCAACCACAGATACATCTTCTCTGAAAGTTTCGTTAAGATTGGATGTTCTAAGACAAAAATAAAATTTTGGGTGGGAGATTGAACCTTAATCTAGTTGACTACATTCTCCAATTGGTTTAAGTACACAAATATACAGACAAACTTCGGAAACAACCTCATGCACAACACTACCAACTAATTTTAACTAATATGATCGATTCCTCGAATCTGAAAATCGTTGATGAAACTCCTACTTTTTTCCGTATCACCCTCTCTCCAGTTGGAAGAATATTATTTTCCACTCTGTACTTCAGCTAATTGAATAATAATAAAATAGAAGATAAGATCTATTCTATTCTTATGTGTCGCTATTATATAAGGATCATTTTTGACAAAAAGTCAAATGAATATTTTTTGAAAAAGTTTTGTTAGAACCAAAATAGATAATTATGGTTTTCATTGTTAGAAAAAAGAGGTAGAGATGCATTGAATCATGAATTATAATATATCATGATCTGATTTTTTTATAAGTTCTTCAAATGATCTTTTTAAAAGCATAACTGTTTAGAAAATTGTTACTATACATTTTCAATTAATCACTAATTGAAGATCTACGAACTGGAGAAATTTTAGATGAATAATATGCATTCTAGTGAAGTTTTCAGCTCTGTTTCTCCAACAACTCCTATAAAAAAAAATTCACTTTTATCCATTTTCTTTTTTCTGATAAAAAAAGGCTAGTAGCGCAATTCCTCCAGTATTAAACATGATGTACCTACTGCTACTAATTTTCTAAAAATATTTAAAAAAAACTAATTATACTTTTTGATAGCACATAAAATTCTATACCGACTTCTGTATTTGTATTTTAGTTTATGCTTGAATAATATGGAAATAAATTGAGTATAATGAAGGTACTTCCTTGTCCATATTTCCCAAGACGGTCATTCCAGATTTGTATATCTTTCATTAATATAGAAGCATCTTTTTTTTCAAAATAATTATATATTCAGACAGAGCTTCAAATTCTCCACTATCCCATACATTTTTATGTCACTTTGAATTTATTTTTGTTAAAAAATAATTTAATACAATAAAAACATCTTCAATTGCCAACCATTGAAAATCCGCGTATTTTTGCTTTTGAAAGTCTTTTCTAACTTATATAAAATGTGTTGGCTTGAATATAAGTAGCAGAAAGAAACTAGTGTATTTTTAACATTGTCAGTTAACATTGTTTCACTGTATTCAGATTATTTCTTAATGCATCATTGCAAAGTAATACATAAATGTATGGGATAATAGAAAATGTTAAGCTCTTGAAGAATATATAATCATTACGTTAAAAAGTTAAGTTTACAATGATAAAAAATCTGAAGAACTATTATCTATGTTAGTGACACAATTCAATCTTTGAGAATATGAATATGGATGTACTTTCATTATACTCAATTTATTTTCATATTATTCAATCATAAAGTAAATTACAAATACAGAAGCTGGTATAGACTTTCCTGTGCTATCAAATGGTATAATTACTATTTTTGAAATGTTCTTTTAGAGTGTCAAAGGAGGTCACCTATAGTGACTAACTTTTGCTTTCCGGAGATATATATTGAAATATACTTGGACATTATTTCTTACTTTAGAGCCTAGAACTCCAATAAGGATATACTTCGTAGATAGTTTAAGTAGAGTTGAGTTGTACATCATCTCCGATAGTAGCATAAAAAAATGTCTGCCATCAAATGTGCTCGTCTTTCGACTTCACATCTCATCCTCTATGATGGTTCTAAGAACTTCGCTGTCACGATCTATGATAATCAATTAACTAACTAGAGACGAATTAATTAATTAAAATGTTGATCACGGTTTGTGGGTAGGAAATGGATTCAAATTTCTTCCCGTAAACATTTCAACCCTCTCTTTTAGATCATGTTTTACAAAAGAACATTTTTCTTTGAGATTTACAAAGATGAAGAAAAATATTTCAAAAATCGATATTAGAAAACCAATAAAATATATTGAAGATACATCTTCATTTCCTCTTCCTAACAATGAAAAATGACAGTTCTTTATTTTATTTCTATCAAAAAATACCCACTATTATTCATGGAAATTAAATAGACCTAATCGTTTTATCTTGTTATTATTTCATTAGTTTAAGTATATCATTCTCACTATTTCTGAATTAATCTAAGTATTGTTTATATTAAAATGAAATTTTTTTTTTCTATTACTGTTTATTCAATAATAAAATCAATATAACTGATGATTTTTAAATTTCGAAGTAAAATAGCGGATGAGGCACAATAAATATATCTCGAAGTATTTTTCGAATATTTTTATCAAATGATGATGTATATAATTGATTTTTTTTTAAAAGATGATTCGTATAATTCTCTGTAAAACGCCATGAAAAGATCTGTTTCAATAAATAACTATATAGTTATATCCAATTAACATTACACTATTCTGAAATAACATACTTTCGAATGCACATTTTTATAAAATGAATGATTTTATTCCATTTAGCAAAACAGATACAAAATCTTCTTTTAATTTAAGTTTCCACTGTTTTCAAATGTACTTTTTCTTTTAGAATTCAAAAGAAGATATTTAAATACGATTTCGAGTTTCTATTAATCGATCTTCTACGAAAAACAAATTGAAACTATCGATTGTTATTGTTATATACCTCGAGAGCATTGCAGAAAACACTTTACAACATTTTTGATCGTATGTAAATGAGAGGAAAAACATTTTCCTTCAACTTAATAATAAATCGAAATATATAGGGTGTTTCATAAGTTTTGAGGCGCGACGAAATTCGTTCATACGGACGCCTAGAACAATATCTGTTCATTATGCTTTTATATCAGCTTTGAGTACTCGTGACTGCCTTTCTAATGATATATAATTGAATAACATCCTCCCTTATAGTCCTAAAAATATACACATAAGAATGTGATGATAAAATTTTCGAAATTGATCAATATGATGCAGAATTGTATCTCGTACATATATTGGCGTAGACAAATAATACAAATCTCGAATTTTTTTCTTGAAGATGAGGCGTGAAAAGCTCTACAAATATGTCAGAATAAACACTTGCTGACTTGTTCTCATGGCATAGTTCATACTCAAAATGAACAAGCTTCATGATGGTGATAATGAGTATAATAAAAAATATTTCGGAGACTTTTTATTTTGTATATATCTCAGCTTGAGAAAAACGTACGATTCTGAAGTTTATGTTAAAAGATGCATCATAGAGATCTTTACAAAATCTATGAAAAAAGATTTTATTAATAAAACAAAAAAGTTCCCGAAATATTTTTTTATTATATTCAATACGGTGGGTAGTCGCACCATCATCAAGGTTGTTCATAGTCAGTATGAACTATGGCATCAGAGCAAATTAGTATGTGTTTGTTTAGACATTTTTTGTAGAGGTTTTCACATCGCGTTTTTTAAAAACAAATGCAAGGCTATCATTTGTCTACGCCGAGATAAATGTAGAATAAAAAAATTTTGCAAATGTTTTAATACACTCTGCATCCAATTTTGACGATTTTGAAAATATTATTATCATACTCTCATGTTTATATTTTTAGTATTATAAGGGAAGATGTTAGTCAGTTATTTATTATTAGAGAGGGAGTCACGAGTATTTGAAGTCGATGTAAAAACATAATGAATAGATATTGTTCTAGGCGTCCGTATAAACGAATTTCGTCGCGCCTCAAAACTTATGAAATACCCTGTATATATCACTATTTGATAGAAATATTCGCAAAAAAACTGAGAAGTAAATCTATTCTGCCCCACCTGTTATATTCAATATAATTAAATAAACTTATTCCACTTATTTCTATTAGTTTAATAAAATAGTATAAATAAATAACTCTTGTTGAATATGGATGGGTGATGGATGTGGCATATTGAATAGATCACCTTTTATATTTTAATTTTTATTCATTTAATAAACTCTATTAAAAAAATTTAAATATCCAAATTGAAGATGTACCATGAAAATCTCACCAATTTATATAGAATAATTTAAAAAATAAAATCGAATCTATCTTGTATCAAATAAAACTTACTTTTTATAAGGATCAAATTTGATCGTTGGAACTCTTGATCACTTTAACAAGAAAAATTACAACTAAAAGAAAAACAGTCTTATACAAAATTTTAAGCATTTCATGATGCATTTTCCGTTTTTTTTAAATATAGTTTATTAAGTAAATAAAATATGCGACTATTCAACATAGCATATCCGTTATAAGAAAGTTAATCAATGTATATAGAGACATTGAGAGCGAATTTGTTTATATTTATATTTTATTTAATACGTGCGAGTAATAAATATTTCTCTCAATATGTTACTGAATATACAGTTTATCTGTCATAGTTTGTGCGTATTTAAATCCGTTCAATAATATTATTTTGAATAAATAAATTATTATTTGTCTATATTCATTTTCACTATTATAAGTATATGAATGAAAATGAAAAAACTAAAATACTCTTGGATGAATCATATTCAATTATTTTTATATAAAATATTTCAATGTAAATCAATATTAATTATTTAAACAATAGTATATTGAACAATATGATTTTACTCTCAAAAGTGATTTATTTGCTGACATTGATATAAATAAAAATATGATAGAAATACATATTAATTATTTCTTTTTTTATATTGATTTAATAAACGTATTTATTTATCCTTATAAAACATATTATATCCAATTTAATATATAAAATAAATTAATTCTTTTTCTATAGAAATTATTATTATTAATAATAATTAAACAGTTAACAGATAGGGTAAATACTAATGAATCAAAGATAAATCGAATAATCTTCCATTATAATGTAGCTATATACTATTTTAATTTTTGTATATAAAAAAGTTTGTCGTCACAGTTCAATTGGATCTGAAATGTGTAACTGACATATTCATATTCTCTAGGATTTATTCTACTTTAGTTTTACAGATACAAATTTGCAACGAATCTTTACTCGAGATAGAACAATTGCAAAACACAACAGACACTTTCTATCATACGTCTATATAGAATGAAAGACTAGATGATAAACCTTACTTAAAACTTGTATTGACTATTTTTTTCGAAAATCTACTTGAGTTATAAAAAAAATGATTTGAAACTCGAATTGATGTTAACTATGAGCATGTTCGGAAAGTTCATGTAAATGATATTATATGAAACAATAAGATAATAATTTATAAATTTATTCCATATATATTGATCTTCGATATCAACGATATCATTTATTGTATTATAGAATAATTACAAAAAGTAATATTATTTAAATATTTTTTAACAATCGATATCACTTTATTGTCAAAATTAAAACTCTTGTTATGAGGATATATTCAAATTTTTAAACAAATGGAAAGAGTTTTAATTTTGATAACAAAATGATATCGATTGTTAAAGAATATTTAAATAATGCTGATTCATAGTTATTTTTTAATAAAACAAATGATAGATAGATAAAAGTAAAATATCAAACAAATTCTACTGGTTTAAATGGCTAAGGATAAGATACATACACTTTTGAATATAGTGTGTCAATGTAGCTTACCTCGCCCAATTTTTTTTCTACCCATGTAACCATGAAGCGCACTTTTGTTGCGTCTTTACGCGTTTGTTATCGAAGCAACCCAGAAACGCGTGTAGAAGAGTCTACCACTGCGTCTCTCAAACGCATTTCATGAATTTAAATCGTTTGCTAGCATTAGTAAAAACAAATGCGTACAGATACGTTTAAATTCTTATTTGAAATGTATTTTTACACACATTCTATGCGCAATAGTTCTGCAAGTGTATAAACGCATCGAAAATGTGAGATGCGCACACATTAAGACGTGACTCAAAGTTAAGTCGTGTGCGAACGCGAACAAAAAGCTCTCTGAATGTATGTAAACGCGATTATCACATGTAAATGTGTTCTGATCCATTATTTTCGAAGCGTAACTGAATCTATAAATATGGATGATTATTTCTCTTACATGTTTAAATATGAATAATTTCGATAATTTTTCTTTAATTTTCAAACCGATAGAATAATAATTATCTTCGATGTTTCTTATTTTTATGTATAATAATCTAGGTAAACATAAATTAGGGTATTTTTCCGTTATCTGCCCTCTATTTTGAATTTTTTGAGGGTGAGGACAGAGAACAGAAAAGTACCGAATAACTGGACAAAAAATTCCTTTCAATCGACTCTGACCGTCAATTTTCGTGTCCAGAAACAAGATTTAACAAATTTAAATTTTTATTCCATTAAATTGAGTAAAATAATTTTTTCCATGTAAGAAAAAGATTTGAAAAATCAGATTATTTAATCGACTGTGATTGTACTATTGTAACCTAATCTTAATCAGATTTTGATTGTTTTTAATTGATTTTTTTCATATAGAAAAGTTTGATAAAAATCAGGTTATAGTAGTGATATTATAATCGATTAATAATCTCATGTTTCTAATCTTTTTTACATGAGTTCCTGTTATATTTTTTTTATTATTTATACACTTATCGAAAATATTGAACTATCTAAATGAAACGTTTCATTCCTTTTTCTTAAACCACTAGAATAATTTGTGATGAATGCAGAATATGTAATCATCGACTGTAACGATTTTTATTATAAATTCGTCAATATCTTTTCCATAGATGTAAATCATTATACGGATATTTTGTTTTTAATCATGAATTGCTCTATGTTATTTAAATTCTAAACATTGATTTTTCAAATAGAACTCTTAATTTATCTCTGTTGTTCTTTATGATAGCGAATAAATAAAGATATAAATGACTTTTTTATGTACAACAAATTATTTATTTCTGTTTTATAAATGAAAAAAAATCATCTATTTTAATTTTGTAAATATTTCAGAGAAGAAGAAAAATAACCAACTTAGCACTATGGTAGAAAGTAAATGGAAATTAATATTCTTATTCGCTAATTTATAATAAGTCATGTAAAAAGAATTATTCTTGTCGTTTATGAACATATCAATACTTTCAAATTGTGTTCAGCTCAGTGCTACTTGTGTTTGATTTGCAATCGACTAGTCATGGATTCGAATCTAGATTTAATCTACGAAATAAAAAAAAACTCCACTCTGTTGCACACTGTATTTGAGGATTATAGCATGGTTTACTATGGTGTCGGTTCGATTCCGACACAGAGTGATGAAATTTTTCCAATTTTTCTGGGGAAAAAATAAACGCGTCTAGTTCCATTGCTTATGAACGCTCAGAAACGCCGTCAAATCGAAAAAATAGTTACATGAGTACGTTGAAATCATTAATATATTTTATGAATCTTATTGTTTCATAGAAGATTGTTATATCTTTACAATCTAGCAAACTTCTTTCGATCTGTATCGTAGTAAGTACGTAGAACGTACAAGTCGAATCAATATTTATTCTCCCTGAGACGCTAATATATTTGTCATAATATTCAAAAATGAATTTTGTATTATTGTTTTGATGAGAAAAGAATAATTTGTAAGATGTAATACGAAAAATATTATTGATTTGTAGACAAATAATATTTATTTTATCATTCACACTAACTTCAGTAAAAAGTGTAACTTTAACACGCCGTATATATGTTAATTTAATTGTAATGAAAAATGACTGATTCATTGAATATTTTCATAAATCACTTAATTGATAAAAATACATATTATACTTGTGTGTATAAATCATACAATACGGACGTCAATATGAAAGCAATTAAGCATATAAGAAACATATCGGCTATTTTCATCTTTTTTTTTTT
>JAJEKB010014240.1:0-20963 GCA_022393335.1 Macrotrachela quadricornifera
ATCTGATTCAGAAGGATAATTATAACGCAAGCGACATACGGATTTTACAGTTTTGAGAAAGTGTTCTATGACTTTTACTCCTTAGTACGTCAATCGAGAAGCTGAAACCTGTTCTGAGACAATAATCAGCGAGTCATTCAAAGTGTAAACTGTCTGATCACAAGCTCGAAGAAAAGGAAGGATCTACGTACAATATTGGCAGACAATGCACTGTCTGCTATGCAAGGGAACAGCACAACAGTCAAGAGAAAAGAGTAATGCAGCAGCAGCAAAGAAAGAAAGAACTTTCTGTACTGACTGTAATAAACTTTTTTGTCTTGATTGTTTTAACGAGAAGTATTATGCTATGTAATAAATGGTTTTAGAAATGGCGAAGGGGAACAAGATCGTCCATTATTTATAACCTCTCGCATAAGAATAAAAGAGGAAAAAGCGTTCTTCTATGAACTTTCTTGCTAAAATATGGTGGGATCCACCGGTGGGCCCCATCGTGCCCAATGTGTTAATTATATCATATGATAATTTTTTGTGAGCTACTTTAACAAAATTCAAAAATAAGTTTTGATACAAAAAAAATTTCTTTATTCTTTATTTTATCTTTATTTTTGAAAATAAAGAAAAACTCTATTTTTATTTTAGAAAGATACAGAATTTTTTCTTTATCCTTATTTTATGAAGAATAAAGATTTTTTAATTTCTTTGTCTTTATTCTTTATTATAAAGAAAATAAAAATAAAGTAACATCCCTAATTAATATGCCTAAAACAGCATCAAACTATTCTATCTAAAACATGTGTTAAAATGAACAGAATCAGAAATAATCGATTGAGCGCTTAAGCTGCCGTTCAGTCGCTGTTTATGTATAGTAGTTCGCAAGGCTAAAAAACCAATGCAAAGCATGAATTGAATGCACAAAAGTCAACAACTCAAATGTTTCCAGGTTAAATACTAAATGGAACTTCATTGTTTTCTTTTTCTTAAAACCAACTTGTCAGGTAAACTTTCAATTAATAACTGTAATCGGCCAAGCACGCTCAGTTGCTATCAATGATTTCAATGGCGATAGGCAATTCGATCTCGCTATCACCGATTCTGTGAGTGACCATGTGGGTGTGCTACTTGGATATGGTAATGGATCTTTTGGCGCACAAATGACGTTTTCGACGGGAAATGGTAGTAACTCGAACTGGGTCGCTGCCGGTGATTTCAACGGTGACGGTCAATTCGATCTCGTTGTCGCCAATTCTGGGACGTGTAACGTAGGTGTGCTGCTTGGATATGGTAATGGAACTTTTCAAGCACAAATGACGTTTTCGACGGGAAATCATAATAACCCGAATGTGATTACTGTCGGTGATTTCAATGGTGACAGTTACTTAGACATCGTCGTGATCTATTATGGCGAAAACATACGAGTGTTGCTTGGCAATGGCAATGGAACTTTTGGAACACAAATAATATTTCTGACAGGATCTATTAGTTTCCCGACATCGGTCGCTGTCCATGATTTCAACGGTGACGGTTACCTAGACATCGCTGTCACTTATCTTCATTTGCATTCATTAGGTGTGCTGCTTGGCTATGGTAATGGAACGTTTGGACCGCAAGCTTTGTATTCGACTGGAATGTATGGTAATCCTGAATCAATCGCTGTCGGTGATTTTAACGGTGACAGTTATTTAGATATCGTTGTTGCCAATTTGAATACGTACACATTGTGTGTGCTGTTTGGATATGGCAATGGGACTTTTGGAACCCAAACGATGCTTTCGACGAGACCTGACGATAACCACCGGTCGGTTGCTGTTAGTGATTTCAATGGCGATAGGCACTTAGACATTGTTGTCTCCAATAGTGACACGGACACAGTAGGCGTGCTATTTGGATACGATAGCGGAACTTTCGGAGTCCCCACAACGTTTCGGACACGTGACTATCCGGCCACGCTTGCTGTCAGCGATTTCAACGGCGACGGTTGCCAAGACATTGTCGTCTTGAACCGCTACAGTCCCGTCATTGATATTCTATTGAACATATGTGAATGTTATGTACCCAAATTTTGAGTTTCTCAAGACAAGTGTATTCATCATCAATGACTTTTCGAGATATAACCACGATCCAGAAATTGGTAATACAAGAAAATTTTTAGAATTGCTAGAAATTTTTGAATTGTCAGTTTCTAGGTCGTGGTTACTGCTGGACTTTTCTTACTTCTCATTTGAACAATACTAAGCTTTAAGCAATCTCTTAGAAAAGCTTCGCTGCCAACAAACTTATCGTAAATTTGATTTCTGATTGTTAAACATCAGTTACGAAAACTTTCTCAAATTTCTTTCTATTTGTACAAACATTCAACTTTTTCAATGATGCAAGACGTTCAGTAGAATAATGGCAAAATGTGGTGATATGTGACTCGTAGAACTCTTATGCATATCTTAATTAGTATTTTTTTCTTTTGCTTTTTCTATTCTTTATTACGCCTATACTCTAGAAAAAAGTTGCTAGGCGGAACCTGTATGGATTTCAGAATTGCGCATTCATTTTATGAATCGTTTAAGATTCTAGACGAAAAGTCTAGAATGTTTGAAGGTTCATGGAATGACACTCAATTCTGAAATCTTAAAAGGTTCTAACTAGCACTTTGTTTTAGAGTCGAATATCCGGTGCAATTATTTTTAGCTGCTTCACTGCTTATGTTTTTAAAATGCAATGTAAACATTAAACATGGTTAATAATCTTCTTTTTCTAATCGGAGAGAGATACATATCGTTAGTGTCCAAAGCTGGGATGTGAGTGAGTTTATATATATTCAATCGAAAACCAGACTGACACCTATATGTTTATGACACAAGCCAATCTGCTGATTTGAACTGCCATTTTTTCAACAATCGATTTTGTGACGAACTGGAAGCGTAGTTCTATCACTACCTTCGATAACAATGTTTATTGAGCTATTTCATCACTGCAGTCATGTCTATATCACTACGAGCACACTCTTATATAGGAGTTACCTAAGAGACGATAAAGAGAAACATACATCATCAAGGTCAGCATTAAGGATTTCAAATATCCACACCCACAAATATAGACACACATTTTTGTAAGCACAAAAATTTCTTTTTCATTTTTCGCAGACGTACCGTCAGACTTGCAATTTCTGTTTTTTTCTTAAAAAATACTCAATTTTGACTATATCTTCTACAGAGAAAGAATTACTTGATTCTTTGCTTAAAGGATGTGGGTGGGTTTGATAACAAAACAGGCCCTATTTGGAAATCATAACAAACCCTACACTATTTATATATAATCATGAAGATTATTGATTCCACTATTTACTTAGATCATACTTTTGCTATAATATTAAATTTTTTATTGATTGACACATATATGAAGTAGAGAGTGTATAGGACATTGAAGATGCAATATGGGATCCACTTATATACTTTCGATCTATATTATTTCAAGGGACTTCGTTACTATTTTTTCTGCATAAGCAGGCCTTAGTATATCCTTCAAAAATGCTCGAACATGACCCATGCGAAAGCTTGCCTTCAGAATTTTACTAGGACCTTACTGGTCCTTATCGGCCATTTATATAGAATTTTCGGAAATGTTTTCCTTCGATGTCTACTATCGCAATTCATCCCACTCCGATTTTTTTGAATAATGGTTCCCATGGATGCGATTTTTCCGTTCGCATATTTCAATTGTTTACATCATATAAGATTACTGAACATGATTCCTAAAAAACAATTCTCGAAACTTCACTTTGATAATTACCTTTGTTATATTAGAGATGCATATTACCTGAGTAACCAATTACTCTGACAGATTCATATAATAACTATTGTGAGACAAAACTTTTACTAGAACTCTTTCCAACGAAAATAAGACCATTTCAATCATATCAAGACGTCCAATATCGATTATACACAGCTAATATTATAATTATCTGCATATCGTTAAAATTTATGTTATGTGACAGGGATTTCAAAAAACACTGTCAATATTTTTAAGGATAGAGTAGGAACCATTATCCAAAAAAATCGGAGTGGGATGAATTGCGATAGTAGACATCGAAGGAAAACATTTCCGAAAATTCTATATAAATGGCCGATAAGGACCAGTAAGGTCCTAGTAAAATTCTGAAGGCAAGCTTTCGCATGGGTCATGTTCGAGCATTTTTGAAGGATATACTAAGGCCTGCTTATGCAGAAAAAATAGTAACGAAGTCCCTTGAAATAATATAGATCGAAAGTATATAAGTGGATCCCATATTGCATCTTCAATGTCCTATACACCCTCTACTTCATATATGTGTCAATCAATAAAGAATTTAATATTATAGCAAAAGTATGATCTAAGTAAATAGTGGAATCAATAATCTTCATGATTATATATAAATAGTGTAGGGTTTGTTATGATTTCCAAATAGGGCCTGTTTTGTTATCAAACCCACCCCCATCCTTTAATACAATTTCAGCAGCGTTAATCACACAAATTGGAGACCAATTATACACACAGCATACAATAATAAAAAAAAGAATACACACACATACATATCAGAAGTGAATTGTGGTGAGTACATTAGCATATAAGTGATTAAAAAGAAACTTAAACTAGATGAATTCAATATACAACGTATATTTCTATTATCCATCAAATCCGTAAACATGTACTAATTCGTGGATATCCGATAGTTCTAACAACGTTTTTTTGGCGCTTAGTGTAATCTGTTCGAGTTGTATGTTGTTTGCTCAGATGCAGACCTTCCAGTGTCATATTAGCGTTTATAGATTCACACAAACGTATCACACCATCATACCCTATCTGATTACGTTCCATTTTGAGTGACTTTAATTTACTGTTGTCTCGAAGAACATTTGCAATTGCTGCTGCTTCGTCATACATCGTCTCTTTATCACTAATATCGAATTGTTCCAAGCTCGTATTGATTTTGGGCGCTCGTTCTACCGCAATGGCTCCATGATTCATTAATTTATTACTCAAATAGATTAGTGTCCTCAGACAAGTATTCAACTCAATCATCGTGACTAATTCAGTGACTAATGCGCTGTCTACGCTCTCTATTACTCGATCAAGATCAAGTGTTTTCAATGTTTGATTCTTTGTCAGGCCTCGAATTAGATTACAAAGAGTATCATGTGAGAAATAACAGTTACGAAGAGATAGACTAATAAGAATATTGTTGATTACAAATGGATTTGTGTTACACAATTCTCGAGAATCGAATGTTTGAAAGTTTCCCAAATCAAGAATTTGAAGAGTCTGACTGTCTTCGATTGAACGGCGAAACTCACTCAAACTAATATAACCGTAGATGAATTCGTCCAATGGTGTAACAAGCAATTCCTGAAGAGATCCATGTTCAAGAAAGAGTTCGAAGCGATCTATCCCATCTTCCGTCCCAACACTCGTTTGTGTTAGATTCAGAATTCGTAATGTTCGATCCGTTCGCATTGTGCACGAGAGATGTATGGTCCCATTATTTGAGATATCCTTGTTATTGCTCAAATTGAGTTCTATAAAATGATCATTTTGAGCCAACATTTGTGCTATTTTCTGAACCTGTCTATCATTTATATCGTATCTGTTGATTTTCAACGCTTCTAATGTGGCATTGTCAACAAGCACTACATTCAGCATTGGAATCAATTGTGTTCCTTCAACCTTCAACATATTCAATTCGAGTGTACGCCAAAAAGTTCCACACAGCAAAAGCCCTTTCACATTGTTCACTGTGTGCTTATCAAATGCTATCTGATTGAATAAATTTATTCAAATCGATTTTCTTTCGGTCATCTAGTGTGTATATATTGAGTATTAATCTTGAATTAGTTTGCTTCCTAGAATAGTCGAACAAATCCGTATCAACACAAGAGGTACTTCTAGAATTAGATGGGAATTTAACCGTATAGCTCACAGTGAGCTCTGTACAGGATTGAACTGTCTTTTCAAGTTTACGGATTATGTTGAAATGTTCTTTTTTGCGGCCC
The DNA here is from genome assembly GCA_022393335.1 of Macrotrachela quadricornifera. Taxonomy (NCBI): domain Eukaryota; kingdom Metazoa; phylum Rotifera; class Eurotatoria; order Philodinida; family Philodinidae; genus Macrotrachela; species Macrotrachela quadricornifera. Next base: position 6,018 of record JAJEKB010014240.1, read on the forward strand.
ATAGAGTTATAGATAGAGATCCTATCTAAATCGAGATATTGTATTTGTGAACGATCACCAGCTATAGTGAGCAAATCATTGAATGATAATTTACTCAAATGACATCGACTCAATTCCGATTTAACCAAGCATAATCCTTGACCAATGACGTCTAAAAATTGGTCTAAAGTTTTTTCATTGTTTTTAGTAATTCTAGCGCAATCAAATCGCACATTTCTACCTAAGGCACGAAACTCTTTGCGAAGTTCTTTCATCTTTTTTCACCATAAATTAGTCGATGATGATGAATACATATCCATCGAATACGGCCATCAAATGATGTCGATCGATACAAATTAGCTAATGTGCGACGTTTATCTGATTTATCTGAAAAAAGTTCGACTTCTCTTAACTCAGCTCCTTCCAAACGCTCGTCTATGCACTTTTCTTCCATTACATTCTCCAACATATCAGTCATTTTCTCGAGTTTCTCATTGAAACTATTCCAAAATTTTTCTTTTTGTAGTGTGAAAGGTACATTCAAATAAGGAGCTAGTTCTGATAATTGAGGTACAAGAATAGAACTTACTGAAACAGCACGTTTAAAAACAATCAACATATATTTCAAATAGGATCCATATTTTCGAATGAATTGACGTGCTTGTTTAATCTTGTATCCTTCATGAAATGCTAGATGACGTTCATGTTCATGTTCACATTCGCACATAAAAAATAAACGATAAGAATCTCAGAATGGATTCATTGGGTTTAATTTGTTTTGTTCATCGGGGAAAATGACAAAAAGACGAAATATACTATATTCAACTAATTCAAATGTTTGTTGAAGAATTGCATTAGCTTTAACGATGAGTAACTCGGTGTTGTAGAATGTTTTGTTATTGTGGAATCAATATGTTGTATAATAGTGCGCCAATCAGGATCATCACAATCAATGATTTCATTGACGACAGCTCGAATTCCTAAGGATACGAGAAGATTCTGCTTATCATCACATACAAAACTAAGCAGCTGGTTGTCGAGTGTAAAATTGGAAATAGGACATGCAAATGCGTCTTGAATATTATTCAAACAGACAAATGCTTCACCATCGATTGATGTCATTGGTACGAATTTCTCACAGCATTTTAGGCAAAAGCGTTGATATGTTTGAAAGGACATTGATCATGAAGTATGATGGTACTTTTAACGCTAGTTCGAATTGCAAAAATTAGATATCTATTTGAATAATGGTAGAGATGTTTGACGTCGCACAAAGAAATGTGTACGACTCGAACTGTTCTGTTTCAACACTATGACGAAGAGAAACTTGACTTTGCAAAAAGAAAAGAAATAAAAAGAAACCTACAAAAAACATATCTCTTTTTAATTCAAGACACATGAACGAACCAATGCAATTGTTTACGACGTTCTGTCAACTAATCTTCACGCTCACTTTTTCTCACAAGATCGAGGCTGTTTTAAGTTAAAGTGAAGAGATCGGGACTCAAGCAGACACACATATCGACTTTTGTACAAATTTTCTGAATAAAGGCAACAAACTTTCATATTTTTGGTTTGTGTAAATTAGGACCAACATTTGCACAAAATCTCAAGTTTTTATCCATTTTTCGAGCAAAATTCGAAGTTTTTGAGTCAAAAATTTTACAAAATAATTTAAGCGAAATGCTGTGCGACCAATTTTCGACGCTGTGAAAGGAGCATTTTTTTACATCAATGAGAAATTTCTTTTTTCTTATTTCAATAAACTATTCTATATAGATTGTAGAGCTTTGCACGCTGCATCTTATAGTGTATTTTGTTTTTTTCAAACAATCTATTAAGTGTAGCAAAAATGAAATGGAATAAGGTATTTTTTTTGTCCGAGGGAGAATAGATATGTCTGATTGCGAGTTGGCTGCTCCTCTTTTCTTAGTCACTCTCATATTCGTTCAACCCTAAAACGATAGTCGATTACGACAACATCTGCACATCTGAGGCAACAATTTAATGCTATAGATCCAATCATCACGCAATACCTGGTGATCATAATGATTCATATACATTTATATAGAAACTATTTGAACAAAAAGTAGGTTTTTCTCTATTAAATTTGCGTAATTCCTGTTTCTTTCCTACGAAACAAACATTTCACAAAACAATCTGATGAATGTTTATGAAAATATTTTTATGGGCGAAAATTGTCTTCAATTAGAAAAAATCTTGCAACACAGCCTCAGACCATATTGAATCAAAATGTGCAAAAGAAATGAAGTCGCTGCAGTATTAAATAAAAATGTATCAATGAATTATGCTCAGCATTTGACGTCTAAAAGCTATCTACTCTATGAAGAAATGCAATTTTTACCAACAAACTCCGTCTTAAGATTCTTTCACTGTTGGACAATCTATACCGTCTGCTTTCGGATGCACTATAATTCATTGGCTTTATGATCAAGTTTTCAGAGTTTCACAGATTTTTTTCGAAAACAGTTAGAATCAGAATTGACGACTTGTCTTGCCTGGCCTTTTTCCGAAATATTTGATTTCATTTTGATGTCATGTATTAAAGATTTTTGGGCCTTTTTAAAAGTTACAAATATTGAGGAGGTTTTAAAATGTAGCCAAGTGTTGCCGCTACAATTTAACACAGTCGATCTTCTTACCGAATGTCCCATCAGAAAGGAAATCGAAAAAATTGAATATCTCCGTTATGGCTCGACCAAACGAGTTCATTTTTTGACCAAGGATAGAGGCATATGCATACTTCCAATCCACACGGACAAGATCAGTAAGAACCTTTGTTAAGTACCATTATTGATCTCAACAAACAAATTTCACCTTTTCATAAATAGGAAAAATTCAATGTACATGGTAGTCCAAAAGTCAGTTTACCAAAAAAAAATCGAATATCTCCATTATGGATTTGTGAAGCGAGCTGATTTTTTTACCAATGATAGAGGCATGTTCAAGCTTTATATCTATAAAGATAGGCCTAGAGAGACCTTTTGTTAAGTATATTATTTTCTTTCCTATTTGTGAAAAGGTGAAATTTGTTTGTTGAGATCAATAATGATACTTGACAAAGGTTCTTACTAACCTTGTCCATATGGATTCGAAGTATGCACATGCCTCTATCCTTGGTCAGAAAATGAGCTCGTTTGGTGGAGTCGTAATGGAGATATTAAATTTTTTTTCAGTTTCCTTATTTATGGTATACTCGATATTTTGATTTGGTTTCTGAGAAATCAACGTTTTTTGTGAGAGATAAGCCCAATAAAGTCTTAAAAAGCCTGGATCACTAAAGTTATAGTATTTAGTCTTGGCTACATTTTGATACGAACGTGACGTCTGTATCATTAAATTGAATGACAAATCCTTGCACACGGACACCAATTTTTCGACCCTTAGTCTTACGACTACTCTTGAACAACTGAATATATTGCGCTTAAATCTGACTACTAGTTGTCTTGGGCGGGACACGTATTTCCAAAAATTTAAGCAAGATTGGTTGTTCTAAAACAAAGTAAGCTTCTTTATCAGGGAAGAAGAGATGCCCTAACTGAACATTGATGCATTAAAAGTTCGGCAAAAGACTGAGGTCTAGAGACCTGCAGGGGTACGACTTTTGGTACGCCTAATCCTACCCGCCTATTCAAAAATGCATCCGACCCTGATCGTTACTGTTGTAATTAATTCGCAAATATTGCTGGTTGTTCTCCGCTACTCAACCTTCTTGACTCTATTCTCTCCAGACTCTTGCATTCTTGGTCGACTCGACAAGGTTCACTCCACTGACAAAGATCAGACAAGAGTCTTTTATTTAATACAATAAGAGTTTGACCTGATTTGCGAGAATACAAGATTCGTCATAAAGCGAACAAGTCTTACCCTGGCAGCCAAGATTCAGACTGCATGATTCTTGTTTGAACAAATAGGATTTGTCAAATCTGTCCAGAATCTGCGGACATCTTGTTGATAGAAAAAACAAGAATGTGGAAAGAATAGAACCAGAAATGCCCACTAGTGTTGTGTGTAGCTCAAAATCCGAGCTACTTTGTTCAACTTCGATCAGGTTTGCTTTGTTCATTTCGAAGTCGATCGAACATAGTACGTCTCTTAACATTGACTGAATTAGACTTTGACAAACTCAATAATGGTCTTTGTAAGCAGCTTTTTTTCACGGTTTCCTTAGAAATAAAACTCATTTCAGAACGTAAATAGAGCTAGAAAATATTTGGATCGACATGAAATGGAAACGAGCCAAGGTCCGGGAAACGAGAAAAATTCACATTGATCACCAACTCAAGCAGCAGATATAATAATGACTTTTTACAAGACTGAAAAGAATGTTTACGATCCTTTTAAAACATAGTGTAACTGCACACATCACGTTATGTGATGAAGGATTGTACGTTCTACTAATTTGATTAGAAAATTCACTCAAAATCATTTGTTTCACAGTGCATGCATGAATTTCTAACCCGCCCTACCCTACCCTACTAGCCAAAAAATGTACCTGAACCCGGTCCTACCCATCGAGTAGGGTAGAGTCGGATTGCAGTACTCTAGTTCTATATTATGGGGGTACCCTTAGGTTCTGAAGTACTTCTGTATGGAGTGTACGTATTGGTCTTGAAGTCCTATATTATGGGAGTACTCTAGGTCTTCATGGACCTTAATGTGGAGGTAGCCAAAGGTGCTCAAGTACTATTATATGCAGCGTCTGTAGATCCCTAAGTGCTATGGCATGAAGGTGCTTAGCGGTCCGCAACTGCTATCCTATGAGGATAGCTATAAGTCCTCATGTGGTATACTGTGGAGTAGCCAAGGATGGTCAACTGAGATTATACGGAGGTACTCATGGGTTCCGAAGTGCTATGCTGTATAAAATGTTGTTCAGAAAGATAGGTAGGCTGCACAGATGAGCGATGAAGCGGGAGTACCATCTGGAATCGGTGCGGATGACCGACGAGGAGCTGCTGTAGTAGTTTAAATTTGAGGTGTTTCTTGTGGAATTTTCAAGAAGTCAGGTTCATTTTACGGTCTAGTAGCTGGATACAACAACAACAGCAATCGAAAAGATATTCGTCACTCAGAAGCAAAATTGTTATTGGGGACGAAGTACGATGCTTTTGTCTCTCTACTTTGCTTTGAGAATATTGCTAGACAAGGCCTCATAATGAATATGTTAGTTGTGGAGCGATAATGGCAGATGTAGTAAAATAGGAAATGTTCGTGATAATTGTAGCGGGAATAGAATCGTGTGGAAATCTTTCAATATTCAACAAGATTGAGTAAAAACTTTCTTTTGAAATATTGAAATAATTCTTCATTGGAATAAGAAGTAAAGCTTGTTAAGCATACTTCGCTAATGAATTACTGAATAAAAGTTTAAATCAATGTGAATGAGATATTTTATTCAATATTTCAATGTACGTAAAGTGTTACAATAAAAAAATCAACAAGTGGTTTATTTCATTCAAAATGTTGTTATGGTTTTTCTTTTTTTATTGGAGTGTTTTTATTCAATATTAATTCTCTTTTCTGAAAGAAAGGGTTGTAGGGTCGTTAGAAATGATTAAAGTTTGTATGTTTGTCTAATCCAACCAGATTGCAACAAAATTTCATTCTTGAATATTTTTGTGTTTTATCTCAGAACATATTCATACTAGGGTAACTGAGGTCGAGGAACACAATCTGAGGTTAGTTTATTAATATTAAATAGTTAATAATCAGTTAATAATTAATAATATTAAATTATGAGAAAGTTTGATCAAAGGGTTTTTAGAGTCGGGAATCGATTAGTACCATTACTTTTCAATTATATTTTTTTGCAAAAAAAGGATTTTTTCTATGAAAAAAATGATCAAGGAGGAAACGGCGAATTGCATATTTTCGGGATTTTCTGGATTTTTTTTGTATTTTTAGGATTTTGCGGATTCCCACAAGATTTCCGGAAGATTTCGGATTTATACGGGATTTCTGGATTTTCATGAAATTTTTGGGATTGACATCGTGTTCCGAATCCCTTATCGTTTTACGATCTAGATGTTTTTTTATTTTGGGCGGTGTGTATAATATCTCCAAATCTTTAGTAGGTATTTGAGACCTCTAGCTCATAGATGTTTGAGTGGATTCTTCAGAGCTGTGCTTCGCAATTACCCATAATGCTTTAAGGACCTATCCTATGGTAAAGGGTGGTCAGAAAGTTTCAACCTCTTTCTATAAATTGATGCTATCTACATGAATGCACATATGAAGAGTTGATTGAAATATGCAGTTTTATAGAGAATGGGAAGGGCTATCATGTAAAAAAAATGATTGAAATTGTATCCTAGCTATAAAAGTTACGATCATTTTATTCGTGATGACTAAGCAAAAACACATTACATTTTTTGAAAAACAAAATATTCTTGTAATATGTGAAGTAACATATGATTTTCTAGGTATTTTTATATGATTCGTTAGAGTTTGACGAGCTCTATAGGAATATGAATATCAAAAACATTTGATGCTGTTTCCAATACGAAACTTGAAGAAAATCAGGAAGACTAATAAAACTTTCATATATCTTGCATATACGAGAGTAAGCTGAACTTTTAATAATTTCAACCGATCGACTGTTCCGTCTGTTCAGGAAGCTCAGAAAGGTTATTTTTAGGTTCAGTATATGACATTGCATCTCGAAACATAAATTAATAGTCGACCAGCCAGAGTTATTGGAAGTTAAGCGTATTCGCTGATGCAAGATATGTCAGATTTTTATTAGTCTTTCTAGGTTCCTCCAAGTATTGTATTAAAAGGAGGATCAGAATCTTTCTTTGATATTTATATTCTTATAGAGCTTGTCAAACTCTATCGGATCATATAAAAATATCTAGTAGAAACTCATAGAAAACGATGTTTCACTCGACTTAAATAGCTCAAAAATTAAAGTGCTTTTTTGTTTTTTCAAAAAATGCAACGTGTTTTTGCTTAGTCATCACGAATAAAATGATCATAACTTTTCATAGCTAGGATACAATCTCAATCATTTTTTTTACATGATAGCCCTTCTCATTCTCTACAAAACTGTATATTTCAATCAACTCTCCATATGTGCATTCATGTAGATAGCATCAATTTATAGAAAGAGGTCGAAATTTTCTGACCATCCTTTAGTATCCATAAGTCCTAATTGCCTATCCCATTGTGGTACTCATAGGTCCTCATAGTATATCCTGCGGAGACACTCATAAGTACTTATGACCTACCCTATAGGGTACCCATTAATCCTCAAAGGCTATTCTAGGAGTATCCATAAGTCCTCAATTTTTGTCGTATGGATGCATCCATAGATCCTCATAGCCTATCGTATGGATATACTCATAAGTCCTCATAACCTATTCGATAGGGATATCCTTAATTTCTCACGGACAATCTTATAGAGATGCTCATGAGTCCTGAAGACCTATACTATGGGAGTATCCATAGGTCCTCATTGCTTATCCTATGAAGGTATACGTAAATCCTTATGCGCTTTCCTGTGAAGGTACTCATAAATCTTCAAGCACTTTCTATAAGTAGTATTCACTATTAACGTTCATCGATTGTCGATTCACTTGGCCTTAGACTGATACAATAAGGATGTCTATATAATTGCTCATAGATGTGAACGGGAATTCAATATGTGTGGTTGCGTGTAACATAATAACTTGATCATAGTGTTAACCTGGTAACTATATAGGGTGTCTCATAAGTTTTGAGGCGCGACAAAATTCGTTTGTATGGACACATAGAACAATGTTTAACCATTATGTTTCGATATCAGCTTCGAGTACTCATGAAGACCTTTCAAATGATATATTATTGAATAATATCTTTCCTTATAATAATAAAAATATAAACATAATAATACAATGATAATTTTTTCGAAATCAGCCAACATGATGCAAATTGTATGTGGCACATATCTTAGGGTAGGTAAACGATAAAACCTTGAATTTTTTTAAAAGATGCGCTGTAAAAGGTTCTACAAAAATTTCTGAACAAATTCTTACTGACTTGTTCTGATGGTTTACTTCATACTCAAAATGATCAACTTATATGATAGTGCTACTTCCCGTTGTACTGAATATAATAAAAAAATATTTCGAATACTTTTTTATTTTGCATATATTTCAGCTTCGGAAAAAGACGAAATCTTGAATCAGAGGTAGGACAAGTACAAGTTCATCGAGTACAAGTACTTGTACTTGTACTTGTACTTGACATAAATCTATTTGCTCCACTTGTTTCTGTCCAAGTCTGATGCGACCATTCTAAACCAATGAGATTTCAGGGTCGTTTTCCTTGCTTATGCACCACAGAAACATTATTGTTGTCAACGGGGACTTTTGTTCGTCTCAACATTCTGTACCAAAATGGTCATAAAACCCTACTCACCAAATGCATAATAATGAGGATTAGCTTCCTTGAAATCTAATTGAACTCTGAGTAGGGGGTGGCATTTTAATTTTAAACTTTTCAAGTTAAAGTAACTCTACCTGAAGCTTTAACTTGAAAAGTTTAAAGTTAAAATGCCACCCCTAATAGTATCTAAATATCTACTGGAAATCACTGATCGCTGCGTTCGCTTTCTTACTAGTCGAAAAACTGGCCAATCAGATGGCAGCAAATTGTAACTCGCTTATTCAATTGATAACCAAAGGAGATTCTATGAGGACTTTTGTAGAGCACCCTTGATAACCTCAAATTGCCCCGAACAACCCTACGCTCCGTCCCTATTTTAATGGAGAAAAAAAGACCTTGAAATCTGATTGGTTGTTACAAAATAGCTTCAGGCAATCAGATTTCAAGGCTTTTTTTCTCCATGAAGATAAGGATAGAACATAGGGTTGTTCGGGGCAATTTTAGGTTATCAAGGGTGCTCTACAAAAGTCCTCATAGAATCTCCCACGTTTATCCATGATATAAGCGAGTTACAATTTCCTGAAATCTGATTGACTGTTATAAAAAATGTTCCAGCCAATCAGATTTTGAGGCCTTTTTTCTACATGAAGATAAGCACGGAACATAGGGTTGTTCGGACCAATTTCAGGTTATCAGAGGTGCTCTATAAAAGTCCTCGTATAGGACAGGCACAAGTACGGGCCGAAGTACAGTCATTCAAGTACAAGTACAAGTACTTTGTACTTGAAAAGTACAAGAAGTACAAGTACATGTAGTTGCGTCCGTGCTCTGTCTTGAATCTTTTTTTAAAAGAAGTGTCATAGAAAGCTCTATAAAATCTGCGCAAACAGTCCTCCGTTGCACAACAAAAAAGTCTTCAAAATATTTTTTACTATACTCAGTACGATGGAAAGTAGCACTATCATATAAGTTGATCATTTTGAGTATGAAGTAGGCCATTAGAACAAGTCAGTAAGAATTTGTTTAGATATTTTTTGTCGAGCTTTTTACGGCGCATCTTTTAAACAAAAATTCAAGATTTTACCATTTATCTATGCCTAGATATGTGCGAAATAAAAAAATGTTGCAAATATTTTGATACACCCTGCATCATGTTGGTCGGTTTCGAAAAACTAATTATTACATTATCATGTTTATATTTTTATTATTATAAGGAGGGATGTTATTCAATAATATATCATTTGAAAGGTCTTCATGAGTACTCGAAGCTGATATAGAAACATAATGGTTAGACATTATTCTGTGTGCTCATACAAACGAATTTTGTCGCGCCTCAAAACTTATGAGACACCCTATAATGAACGTAATAGGTTTTTTTATCAACGATGTTTTTACTAAATTGCAACTTCAGCGGAATATTTTCCATTATTCCAATCATCATGGCTCATACTTTCACATGTATTTCAACACATCGACTTGACTCATTTCACTCATTCTGTTACTTCTATGTGAAAAAACCCTCGTCATACAGATGAGAATTTGTGAGTGGCATCATAGGAATAATACAAATTATATTATAACGATTTTTTCCATCAACAACGGTTTTTACCAAATTGCACCTTGGACGAAAAATTCTCCCTTATCCCACTTATTAAGACTCGAATATTTACCTGTATTTATATGCTCATATTCTTCATTCATTCCAGTACTTTTTCACCCATCCTTAGCTTTGATTCAATGGCAGCAAGGAGAGAATCTCATTCGCTGCTCTTCGAATGCCTTTGAATGGATGAGAAGAGAAGCCCAAGACCAGGATCACGCGCTGATCGTAAATCACCGTGACTAATTCCAATCTTTGCTCCTCCAGAAATCATTTTAAAACCTTTCGATGCTTCGAAAAGTTTTTGTTGGTTTCATTGATTCAAGAGCATCTGATCAGGTTCGAAAGGTGTCCAGTAGATAGATTTCGTAAGATCGTCTTGAGAAGTATATCACTTAGTTGGAAGAGTCTATCCTGGAAGAGCTCGAATTTTGATCTAATAATTTCTATGTTATGCATTTATATTAACGATTTTTCAGATTTACTTCTTACACTCGGTTTCCCTTTTGTCTTTCGAATAGAGAATGGCAGACAACTACTTGATTATAATATATTGTGGACAATCAAATAGATGTCCGACTCCTGCTCCTGATGTGAAGATTAAAGACTATTAATCTGCTCAAGGAAGATTTTGACAGTGATACGACTAATTCCTTCAGTCTGAACTATAACAAGGATCGATTGTTGCCGTCACGAACAATTCATGAATATGGTCTCAAGTCAATCACCGAACTTCGACTGGAAGAAAGCATATCTCAAGCTTCTAATAATGACTTGAACCAATATTCTTATTTTCCTGTTCAAAAAAGTTTAGAAGATACACAACCAGTAGCAAGTCGGAACCAAAAAATTTCAGGTAGTAAAAGCTTGAAAAACCTTTTTGTTGAACGATTTTCGTTTAATTATCCATCATTTCGAACTTTTTTGGGATGGCAATTGCCACCTTCTGCCACCCCGTCGGCCCGCCACTGCACACAACTTATCAAACAGATCACTGTTTTACTCTTCGATGTTAGTGGTTCAATGAAGACAATGGTAGGAAAAGAACAAAACAACCAGCAAAGTTTACTTGACCTTAGTACCATTGCACTTGGCGTATGGTGTGATAAAATTGTTGGCTACCGATTTCCACAAGCTATTGGACTTATATATTTTGGTGCTGGTAATATTCCAATTAATCAGAAATGTCCAATCACGACAGATGTGAGCCAGCTTGAGAAGGCGTCAAGCGATCTGCCAAAATGTGGTGGCTCGACTCCTATGTACGATGCTATTGAAATGGCTATTCAATCAATTATTCGCTTTCGAAAGGATAATGAAAAGCAATTGAGTACTGAATGTCAATCTCTCATTGTTTGTTTTTCAGATGGTGAAGACAATAGTAGCGTAAAAGCATCATTGGAAACAGTTAAATCGAAATTAAAAAATGAAAAGATTGTTTTTGATAGTATTGCGTTTATGGAACGTGAATCGTTAAGCCTAATTCAACTCTGTGAAGCTACAAAAGGATTTTACTATATAAATGTACCTTATGATAAAACCGAGATGGCAAAGTTGTTTGAACAAGAAGCATCACTTATGATTTGCTTACGTGATGAGAAGTCACATGTAAAAGTTGAAAAACCGAAAATTCGTCCAACAGAAAAGCTTCATCAATCTGCCATTAGTGTAGGAATGCAACAATGAATACAAGTCAAATGTCAGTCCCGTCAATTCGTAGCGTGTCAAAAGAACTTCATAATTTGAAAAGATCATCCTTAGATAATTTTACTGTGTTTTTAACGCAAGAAAATCCACTCGTCTGGAAAGTTATTATGAAGGGACCTGATGGTACGCCATAGACTGGCTATCATTGGTTGCTGTCAGTAGAATTTTCATCTGGCTTTCCTCTTCGGCCACCTGAGGTACGCTTCATAACGCCTATTTATCATTGCAATGTAAATGATGATGGTCGCGTCTGTCATGATATTTTACAACGTAAGTGGACTCCTACGACAACAATGCGGGTTGTATTTCAAGAGATACTCAATTTAATGAGTGATCCCAATCCGGATGATGCTCTTTCTGCAGTGAAAGCTGCTCAATACAAATCAAATCGTTTGGATTATGAAAAATCGATTAAAGATTTTAATGAGAAAGAAACAAAGAAAACAGTTTCCGAAATGATGAACGAATATAAATTGACTGACGATTAGTTTAAAAGTTTCATATGATAACATATTGCTATATTTTATTCTTATTCTTAATAAATAATAGGTAAATTTCAAATGAGTTTATTTAAAATGATCAGTGTATAAATATTTAGTTTAATCTTTCAATATTCTTTCTCGAAATAAATAAATAATTAATTAATTTAAATCTTTGTGATGTTTCGGCATGTCGAAGTCTTCTTCATCAGACTTTTTATTGCTGGAAAATGAAAACTAGAACATTTTACACACACTTTTATTTATTGATTTTATTCGTCTAGTATTGTCTCTCTTTTTCTTTTCTTTTCTTGTTTTTCTATTGTTAATAGCGGGTCGGCAAGATGGTAATAGCTGCTCGAAGTAACTCCTTATTGTCATCTTCTTCCGACCCACTATCAACAATAGAAAAACAAGAAAAGAAAATATTTCATTTCGAAAAATAAATAATCAATTATTTCTACAAAAATACACAAATCGAACAAATTATCTTGAAATTATGGGTGTCACACTTACCACTTACCACCACTTCCACTTACCAGGTAAGTGGTAAGTGGTACTTACCAAGTAAGTGGTAGGTGGTTTGTATTTAATTGAAGGGAGGTTATTTACGACATATAACTTACAATGCTATAATAAACCTTTCGTGATCTTTCCTTGACTGATTAGGTTATAGTGTATTTTTCTTGCAGTTGTTCTGGTTTCACTATTTCAAGTAATCTATTACTTTTCAACCACTATTTAGTGGTGTCCTCCACAAATTTCCAAGTGCCATGATGAAGTATTTCTTATGCATATGAAGCTTATCTGAGAATAATTTCTTCGCCTTTTCGACACTATTGAGGGAAACGTATAACTTTTCAGAAGTTGCTCAAAGTATGGGTATCACGTTTATCATCACTTCCAGTTTCACTTAGCAAAACGATAGTAAGTGTTTGTAAGGTAAAAAAATTTCTGTATGACAACAAAAGCGCTTGGTTGGTGGTGATTATCTAGCTTGCATCATAATCTTCACTATCTACCACGCATTAGTAAGTGGTGAGTGATTTGTTTTCAATTGAATGTAGGACACGGTTTTCACATTATTAGTGATTGATCAGAAAACTGTCGCACATATTTTACGACGGATTAAATCATGACGTATCATTTGATTAGCCACTTAGAAAGTCTCAATAATCGTTAATGTCAATGATCTATCATCAATGATGTTGAAGCCGCGAAAGACTCCAAAAGGAACGCAAAACATGCCGAAATTTTTCTAGAGATTTTAAAATCATATGAACTATTACATATTAGATTATGTTTGAAAATTTCATGCTTTTCAATAACACTATTGTTATGTGAGAAGAGACTTTCCATTTTATTCTCCATTAATTAAAAACTATCGACTTCTTTGTGAATGTTAACATTGATAAAATTATTATATAACAACTTACTACAACTGGTCGATCTATGATTTTCTAACAGTAAGTGCGTATTTTTATGATTAAAAAAATATTTATGTTATCTCATACGTGGAAATAAAAAGTACGTTAAGTCTGCACTGTAAATTCCAATACCAATTTATATGACGTCGGTTATACTTAGGTCATACCAAAAGTAGTGAGCCGATACCTTATTCTCGTATTGAAGGCTTGGAAATTTTTTCTTTTATTACCAATAGATAGAGCGTGTTTCACTCTATCTTTCAATGCTATTTGGTTACCATTAAACTGTTATCATAATGATAAAATTTCGATAAGATCTGTTTCCGTCGCATATGTGCTGGTAGCATGCATGTTCGTGTATATTTTTGGAATAACTTTTGATAAAAACAAGACGAAGAACTGTAGTTTTTGCCGTTGGAAAGAGGAGATGAAGACGCATCGAATCACATATTACCGATTTTTCTAACATGATTTCTAATGGTTTTTTTTATTCAATTTTCTAATCGTCGGAAAAACGGCTGTTTTATGGAAAAACGAAAAAGCAAAAAATTTGATAGAATATCGTAGTAGAGGTTCGTCTAAACTAGGTATTATCCATAAATAATTAAATTTAAACAGCTGAGTCTTTTGCAGTTTGTAGATTTTGGATTAGCGGTTTGAATGTGACCACGATTATTGAAAATTCACTGTAAACAACTCATGGAATACATTTGCTCTTTAAAAGGTGAGTTAAGACCTTACAAAAAGCAGGTTAGAGAAATCAATAATACATAGCTCGATGCGTCTTCATCTCCTCTTTCCAGCGGCGAAAACCGTAGTTCTCTATCTTGTTTCTATCAAAAGTTATTCCAAAATACTCATAAGCATTCATGTTCATGCTACCAGTGTATATGCGACAAAAACAGATTTTATCGACATTTTTTTATTATGATAACAGTTTAATGGTAACCAAATAGTATAGAAAGATAGAGTGAAATACGCTCTATCTATTGGTAATACAAGAAAATTTCTCCAAACCTTCAATACGAGAATAAGGTATCAGGCTCACTACTTTTGGTATGCCCTAAGTACGTAATATAATGCAGAATAAATAAATCTTTTTCTATCTAAAGCTAGGTAGTGCAACGTACGCACCATCGTCCTCAAGGAATGAAATCTCTCTAGTTTCGTTCAAAATTCTTCTTGAAAGTTTTGAACAAGAAGATGTTTAGTGAGCGATAACAGATCGATGTGCTTATATACTTTTGGGAGTGTTGTAAAGCTGCTGAGTTTATTTCAAGGGGGAAACACCGTACTTCGTACTTTAGGGTACTTTAAAGTACTTTAAGGTACTTTGAAGTACTTTGAAGTACTTTAAGGTACT
>JAJEKB010014241.1:0-50731 GCA_022393335.1 Macrotrachela quadricornifera
GAATTTAAAGATTGGCCGATACGCGTTCTTATACGCCCCCGTCCTTTTAAATTCAACTTCTTCTTCTCAGAAGAAACAAACAGATATATTAATGCTTTTTCTAACATTATATTTAAATAATTATACCAAAAGATTTATACGTCAAATTCATTATAAAGAATCTTGTCTTTATGTCAAATTAATGCGTCAGTATCGTTATGATTCATTATCAAAAAAGAAAATAATCAATGTTTATCCACAAATTATTGTTGATCTACCAAAAGTTTCATTGAATCGTGTTCAGTTAGATTTTCTTTCTCATAATGGTATGTCAGAAGGAAAACTAACAAAACTTCTTTAATATTTTTTTACATTAAGGTCCAAATTATATCATACCAAATCAAACCTATTTGAAGTAGGTATGCACCAAATCCTGTTTTTAGGTGCTAAAGATGCCTCATTTGCGACGTGAAGAACCGTCAGTCCCTGTCAAATCTTCGGATGCTTTCTACCTAACTGTGTTCGCTCTATCCGATGGCATTCAAAGATATATCAAATCCGCACTAAAAATATGCTGGATTTGACAAAAACTCACGTTTTTCGGTCAAATCCTGTCAATTCCTGCAGATTTGTAGTACGGATTTGACATATCTTTGAATGCCATCGGATAGAGCGAACAAAGTTGGGTAGATAGCATCCGAAGATTTGACAGGGACTGACGGTTCTTCACGTCACAAATGAGGCATCTTTAGCACCTAAAAACAGGATTTGGTGCACATCTAATTTGAAGTCTAATGAATATAAAGAAAAGCAAATAGAAAAAGAAAATATTAGCGTTCTAGATGTTATTATACCTTATCTTGTACGTGTTCATTATATGTCAAACACATCAACAATTATCAAACAATTTTCTGAACATTTTGCAACATATTTGTATGAAAAATATATGGCTCCATTATCTTATCTTCAGATATATCGTGCTCGAAAAGAATTGAAATTAATGAAATCAATTCAACGTCGTTTAAAAAAGGAAAACCATATTCTTCGTGTTACAGATAAAAGTGGTATTTTTCATATTGGTCATATCACAGATTATGAACAAAAAGCTGAAGCTTATCGACAAAAAACACAAGCTTATATTGAATTAGAAAATGATCCATTATGGACAGTTTTTGATAAAGTTGTTCACTTATTTAATACTCTTCGGTCAAAGAAACAAATTCTAGCATGGCAACTTAATAAAATGATGCCAAAACGAGACAAAGTTGCATTAGCTTATTTATATTTTATTCCAAAACCACATAAGGTAATTTTTGAATAATATCTATTCTACTTCTCTCTTTTCACATTTTCTTTTCTTCTGAAATAGGAAGGAACACCATTAAGACCAATTGTCTCATCAATGAATACACCAACAACTGGTATTTCAAAATTATTAAATGAACTACTTCGTCCATTATTTGATAAACATGTTCGTTCAACAACTATCATTAATGGTGTTGATTTGATTCGTCGTCTTCAAACATATGTTACAAATGGTTATTTTCAATCAACTACATATTTATGTACATTTGATATCACAGATTTATACACAATATTACCACAAGAAGAATCTTTGAATATTCTTACAGAATTTCTTCTCGAACATGGTTGTCATAAAGTGAAAGGTATTCCAATTGGTGCCATTAGAAAATTAGCTCGTATTTTTCTTGTAGAAAATGTTTTTATTTATGAAAAGAAATTCTATCGACAAATTCTTGGTGGTGCAATGGGTTCAGCATTTACTTTGACATTAGCGAATATTTTCATGCGGAAATGAGAGAAAAAATTTGTTCAACGACAACAAGCATCTAATGAAATTTATGGTCGGTATGTATCATTTATTAATTAAGTAGTATTTATTTTATCTCATGTTATTCTTAGATATATTGATGATATTTTCTTTACTTCAAATGAAATATTAGATAAAATTAATCAAACGCTAGATGAAGTCAATAATTACCATCCAAATATTAAATTAGTTCGTCAAATTGGCAAAAGTGTATCATTTCTGGATGTGTTTATTGAAAGCAATAATGGTGAATTGATCACATCAGTCTATCATAAAGAAGCAGCTGAACCATATACTGTACCATTTCAATGTGATCATACTCGACATATTTTCCGAAATATTATTGATACTACACTTCTAACGAGGGAACCTTTTCAACTGTCAAATCGCTTTTGAGTTCGGACTTTGTGCGTAAGGTAGACCCTAGTGAGGTATGAAAAACCACAAGAGATTGAATCCCCTTAGGCTTTCTGTCCAGAGTTATAGACATTTTACTGGAATTTTGGTCTATGGGATGGTATATACCAAAAAATCGAATGTCAGTATTTCGAGCTGAGATTTTGCCCATAGACAGGTCTGTTGGTAGGTAGGATGTCCTGAAAATTTCAGCTCAAAAGAATGTTTCCTTCTCGAGATATTATAATCCCAAAAAACAACCATATCCCACTTGACATGCTAGAATTTTCTTTTTTTTGGGACCTTAATATCTCGGGAAGGAAACATTCTTTTGAGCTGAAATTTGCAGGACATTCTACCTACCAACAGATCTGTCTATGGGCAAAATCTCAGCTCGAAATACTGACATTCGATTTTTGGTATATACCATCCCATAAGCCAAAATTCCAGTAAAATGTCTATAACTCTGGACAGAAAGCCTAAGGGGATTCAATCTCTTGTGGTTTTTCATACCTCACTAGGGTCTACCTTACGCACAAAGTCCGAACTCAAAAGCGATTTGACAGTTGAAAAGGTTCCCTCGTAAGAGCAGTTCGTTATTCATCTAAATTATCAATATTTAATGACGAACGACGTTCAATCAATTTAATGCTACTCCATAATGGGTAATAATTATTCAGATTCCATTCCGATTCTTACACTACTTCATTTTTAATTATAGCTATCCATCAAGATTTATTTATAGTCGATTTAAAAGATTTTTCAATGATTATATGGTCACATCATCGGTTTTACCAATGATTCATAATGAAAATGATTATACTACCATACGTCGTCAATTATTATATACGTCAACTATTCCTGAATATCAAATAGCTTCACGATTAGCAAAAACAATAGATCTTAATTCCAAAGAAGAAATGACTGATTTATTAATTAAAGGACCACTTGAAAAAGAATTGAAATCAATTAACAATCTAATTATTCATTACACACATGAGGAACGACTTTCAACATATAAAAAAGATATTCATCAATTATGGAATAAAATATTTCGACATACACCAGTTATCCATACAAGACTTATTGTTGGGAATCGAAACAGTGAAAATTTGACTCAAGAATTAGTACGTCAACGACCTCAAGCTTGATTGACAATAATCTGTAACTTGTATTGTTGTTTATTGTACCTCGTTTCTTATATTGTCAAACATTTTGAAATATTTTTTCATTAAATTTTCATATACAGATATTTCATTTCTAAACTATTTCTGAAAGATAATATTGTTCTATATTGTAGATTTCACATATTTCTTTTATAGAAGCTTTTCGAATATTATACAAACCCAAATTTCAAGGCATTTTAATCAACAAGTAGCGCTCGTCTAAAGACTCCCTCAGCTCTTTCTCGTAGAAATCATGTTTCCAAGCTACCGTCAAGCTATTCATTTATAAAATTAAAAACACAGAAGTCAGATTCAAGTTCCTGGATAATAACTCCCGTTGACCAAACCTCATAAAAACAAATATTTTTTTGTTAAAAACGTCTCGTTTATTTAAAAAATTGAGCTGCAAAAAATTTTTAGAAAACAGGCTTCAGATTTGAATTCCTCGTCCTCGATAGCCCTTCGGTCAACCCTTATACGAAATTTATTTTTTGCAAAAAAAGTAATCCTTTGTGTAAAAAAATGGATCTAAAAAACATTTCGAAAAACTAACATCAGATTTGGATTCCTCGACCCCGATTACCCTTTGGTTAAATTTTATAGCAAATATTAGTAAAATGTTTTTTTGACCTTGTGTGGACATACAAGCAATCAAGCAAGCAAATAAACAATTTATTCTTGCTAGACTCTTCTCTACGAGAAAGAGAAAAAGTAAGCATAACTCTTTCACGTATAGAATAATATTTTACTCTCATATCTAAACCACATAGATTCAACTATTTCATAAATGACTGATCCAAATATTCAACAAAATAACAATCATAATCATTCAAATCAATTAATGAATTTATTCATTCCACCATTAACAGCTCAAATTAACAAGTAACGCTCGTCTGAAGACTCGCTCAGCTCTTTCTCGTAGAAATCGTGTTTCTAAATTACCCTTAAGCTATTCATATATAAAATTTTAAAAAATCGAAGTCAGATTCAAGTTCCTGGACATTAACGGCCGTTGACCAAACTTCATAAAAAACAAATGCTTTTTATTAAAAATTTGTTGTTTCTTTAAAAAATTGATCGTCAAACAATTTTTATGCAACTGACTTCAGATTCGGATTCCTCGACCCCGATTACCTTTTGGTTAAGTTTTATAGAAAATATGAATAAAATGTTTTTTTGACCTTTTGCGGACATACAAGCAAGCAAGCAAGCAAGCAATCAATCAAGCAGACAATTTATGTCTGCAAGACTCTTCTCTACGAGAAAGAGAATAATCAACAGCAACAACAAGAAGTACAGATTGATACCAACAATAATAGTGGAGTGGTATCATCACTAGGGGTGGCACTTTACTTTTACTTTACCAAAGTAAAATAAATAAATTATTTACTATTTACTTTTTTGTAAAATAAATAAATTAGTTACTATTTACTTTTGTAAAGTAAATAAATTATTCACTATTTACTTTGGCTAACTACATATCAATCTTATTATGAGGATATTCATAGGCCCTCATGTAATATATTACGAGGGTACCCATAGGTTCTCAACTGCTAAACTATGATAGTATCCTTATGTCCTCAACTACTATATATTGGGGGTACCCTTAAGTCCTCATGTGCTATATATTGGGGTACCTTTAGGTCCTCAACAACTATATATTGGGGTACCCTTAGGTCCTCAACTACTATATATTGGAGGTACCCTTAAGTCCTCATATACCATATATTGGGATACCCATAGGTCCTCAACAACTATATATTGGGGGTACCCTTAGATTCTCATATGGTATATATTGGAGTACCCTTAAGTCCTCAACTACTATATATTGGGGCACCCTTAGGTCCTCAACTGCTATACTATAAGAGTATCCTTCGCTCCTCAAGTTGGGAATGGCACCGTATATTTGCTTTACGAATAACTGAGTATTTATCGTAAATTATTGATCGCGCCATCCGCTTTTCTACTAGTAAAAACGGGCCAATCAAATGGCAGCAAATTGTAACTCGCTTATTTCATGGATAACAGTGCAAGATCCTATGAGGACTTCCGTAGAGCATCCTTGATAACCTTAAGTTGTCGTGAACAATCCTATGATCCGTCGTTATCTTGATGGAAAAAAATGCCTCGCAATCTGATTGGGTGAAACTCTTTTGTAACAGCCAATCAGATTTTGTGGCGCTTTTTCTCGATCAAAATACGGGCGGCTCATAGGACTGTTTGTGCCAACTTGGAGTTATCAATGGTGGTTTACGAAAGTCCTCACAGAATCTTTGACAGTTGTCCGTTAAATAAGAGAGTTACAATTTGCTGCTATCCGATTTGCTAAAAAGTTTCTGTAACAGCCAAACAGATTTCGAGTCGTTTTTGTCGATAAAGATACAGGTACATCAGAGGGTTGTTCGGGACAATTGGAGGTGATCAAGGGTGCTGTACAAAAGTCCTCATACAATCTTCCGCGGTTATCCGTGTAATAAGTGGGTTACAATTTGCTACCATCAGATTGGTGCATTTTTCCATGAATAGAAAAGCGGAGACAGCGACCAGCATTTTCCGATAGGTATCTAGTTACTAAGAAAGTAAAAATATCGTGCCATCTCTAAGTTGAGGACTTAAGGATACTCTCGTAGTATAGTCAATGAGAACACAAGAGCACTTTTATAGTATAGCAGTTGAAGATCCAAGGATACGCCCATGTCAAAGTAGATGAGAAGCGAAGGGTGCTCCCATAATATAGTAGATGAGGACCCAAACGTACCCCTACAGTATAGTAATTGCACACACATGGGTACCCCGATAGTATACCTGTTGAGGACCTACGAATATCCCCATAATATTCCACATGAGGTCCTAAGGGTACCCCCAATATATAGCATATGAGGACCTAAGGATACCTCCATAATATAACAAGTAACGCTCGTCTAAAGGCTCGTTCAGCTCTTTCTCGTAGAAATCATGTTTCTAAACTACCATCAAGCTATTCATTTATATAATTAAAAAAATCGAAGTAAAATTCAAGTTGCTCGACACCAACTGCCTTTGACTACACTCCATAAAAACAAATGCTTTTTGTTAAAAATTTGTCGTTTTGTTTCAAAAATTGATCTTCAAAAAATTTTTATGCAACTGACTTCAGATTTCAACTCCTCGTCCTCAATTACCTTTCGGCCAACCCTTACTAAAAATTTTTTTTTACAAAAAAAACTGTTCCCTTGTGTAAAAAAGTGCATCCGAAAAAAAATATTTAAAAACTAACATCAGATTCAGATTCCTTGACCTCGATTACCCTTCGGTCAACCCTTAAAACTCATTTTGATATGAATGCAGTGGTTGATTAAGACATTTAATTCGAGTATTATATTGAATTGTAGCAGATAAAGAGTTCATTTAAATCGTTGATAATGACCGTATTAAATAAAAAGTGGTCGAAATGTTCGAATTAAATGTCTTAATCAACCACTGCATTCATATCAAAATTAAATATTTTTACTCATTATTCATTTAGACCTTATAAATAAATTCTTTTTTGCAACAAAAGTGGTTTTTTTGCAAGGGGAAACAGCTGATTCTAAGATTCCGGGATTCTAAAGATTCTATGTGATTCTATATGATTCTGGTGATTCTGGTGATTCTAAGTGATTCTGATGATTCTATGAGATTCTGTGTGATTCTATGTGATTCTGAGGCATTCCACGGGATTCTGTGTGATTCTATGTGATTCTGAGGGATTCCACGGGATTTTGTGTAATTCTACGTGATTCCATCTTATACCAAATTCGTAAGAATACGCAAATAAATAGGAGAATGATCAACTAGTTAAGAAATTAAGTAATATTTACAAAGTTTATTGAGTGAGAAACAATTCAAGCTAGGCAGTGATGATACATTGTGTTTTTCATCTGTTAAATACCAGTGACCAGTACGCTCAAAAGATAAACAGCTGATTCGAAGACTCTAGAATTTCGGGAATTCTGCTGCTTGGGTAGTTAATTTCTTCATAAGTGTTTTTCATTATTGTAAGGATTGCAGATGATACGGAGCGTGTCGATTGTAAGTTTTTAAGAGTACTCTTGAATTTGTTCGAACAACCTAATGTTGTCTGCTAACAATAACAGAGGATTAGATATGAAAACGAGAAGAAAATGAATAGATTTTTGTATGTTCTTTTTTTTCCCACTATTGTAAGAATAAAACGTGATAGAATCTGCGTTGGTTATATATATTCAAGGATCCTTCTTAAGTTCCTCCCGAAAATCCACTGTTATCTTTCAACAATAGGGCAAAACATAATCGGCCTTCTAGAATTCCATGTACGGAGACATCAGTTTTAGTAGACTAGGTTCTCATCTACCTATTCTTGGGAGAGTGCTCGGGTCCCCAGATCTTTATATTTGGGATACATTTGGATCCTCATGGACTACTATTTGGAAGTACTCTTGGGCACTAATGAGCTGTTGTTTAGAGATACCCTTAGCTCCTTATACACAACTTTTTTGTAGATTCCCTTAGGTCTTAATGGTCTAGTATTTAGAGATACCTTTAGGTGCTCATGCGCTGATATTTTCAAATGCCTTTGAACCAAGGGAGAAAGAGCGGAATCCGGAATCCTTTAACTACATGGAATCCAGAAAAATCGAAGGAAATCCAATGGAATTCTGGATACCGGAATTCCACGTTTTTTCCACAAAAACGAACAAAAGTGTTCTGTTTTGGGAACAATTCCGAAAACAGAACAGAAATGTTTTGATCTGGAAATAATTTCCAAAAAAAGAACACTTTTGCTCTGTTTTCGGAAAGACTCTCAGGGAAGTTTAGGAAATCCTTTTGGAGTCCTTGGGAATTCTACGGAATCCTAGAGAATCTAGTAATGGTAAAGAATCCCTGGAAACTCAGGATGTAGAATTCCGCTCTTTCTCCCTTGCTTTGAGTACTCATAGACTATATGTAGAGATTTCCTTGCGCCCTTGTATGATATTGTAAGACTGTATTATATGATTCTTATGTCTGTTAGATCTCTAGACAGAATATATGTCCACCGTATAATAGAGCCCCCTACACGAAAAAGAACCCTCACCCAATTTTATCCCATTTCAAACATATTAGAAGCCCATCGGTACCAAAATGAACACAGAACAGATATTTTCTGAAACTGATAAATGAGCTCATAGCTTCTCAGTATTTAATCACAGATCACTTCATGTATGAATCGGTTTGGTTTATTAACACTTTCTATGAACAGAAAAATCATCAAATTAATGCTTTCAAGTGTTGGAAAATAAATAAACATACGAATTTGTATTAATACAGCATAGTTGTCTTAGAAGTGCTGAAAATATTTGACGTATAGAACAACGCCATTTTCTTAGGTCTTCTCTTGTGCGGAAATATTGTAGAGCTCAGAAACCGAATGATGCAGATTTATAATAGTTTTTAGTACAACATGCGGTAGACCTTTCATGAAAGAATAAAGTTCTTAAAAGAACTGAAGTATAACTGAAATCAATAATACAGGAGTTTATCGTATTTGAACAACAATGTCAGCATGGAATTCTACGATATAAACTATTATAATACTCAAGAGTCTCACCTCTCTTTCTCTCCAAAATTGGACATCCTCTTACTAAATAATCAACAGATTATTGCATATCTGTCACATAGTATGTGAGATATATCCCCTTCCGTATTTGAGCTATGCATAGGTTTCTAAGATCCGTTATATTTGTCTCATAAACGTAATCTTGAAAGCAGAATGAAGAAAAATCGATGCAAAAGAAACACCTGCGCAAACTGATATCTTTTACAATAGAGTAAAATTCTATTGAGTTTTAATTGTGAAGCGACGGGTAATAGAAGAGTTTGTAGAACATCAGGACCTAAATGCAGTACTAAATTATACCACATGGTGGACCAATAGCCTCTCCTAAAAACAGGACATGGGGACTTAAAAGTATCTCTTACTATTAGCATGCGATGATCCAAGGGTCTCCCCATATAATAGTCTTGACAACCCAATCTGACTGGATTTAGTTACCCAGTCCTGAACTGTAACTACTCTAGCCTTGATTCTATAGAATTCCAGAGATTTCAATGGATTCTGAGGCTGGTATATAGCTGTTTACCCCTTGCTAATCAGTGTAAATATGACTATGATTAGTAATTTTTAACCAATGAATCCATATCCACGCGAAGGTGGTGCGCAAATAAATTCATTGATGACATTTGGCTTCGATTTATCCAGTTATTCTGAATATAGGGAGTTCGTTGTATTTCTTTACCGTATTTTACATAGCGATACTGAGAGATTCTATGAGATTCTGAGATATTTTAAGAGCTTCCGAGGGATGCTAAAGGTTCCATAGGATTCCAAGGGATTCCACAGATTACATAGCTATAGAATCTGTTGCTTCTCTCTTGGAGAAATCTTCTGTATATTCTGTTAACACACTGTATCCCAAAACAATTTTTTTTTATTAATATTTCCTTAAAAAAGAGTCTTGTAATTAGATTTCATAGATGCATTAGCATCAGTGGAGCTACTTTTGCTTAAAAGTGTAATTTATACAGATACAAAAATCGATGGACTGCACATATTGAAGTTCAACCTATGATCTGACATAGAATTATAGTGAATACGACTATAATAGATCATTCTGATTAGTAAAATTCATATTTACTTGATGTTGATTTGCAAAGAAGTGTTACTGATGCCCAATTATAGTTTTTTTCAGTTATTCTGAGTGATTTCTGGTATTTTTCTACCGAATTTTAATAAGTGATTCTATGGGATTCTATGAGATTCTGAGAGATTCTGAGAGATTCTGCGTGATTCTGAGTGATTCTAGAGATTCTGTGGGATTCTAAAGATTCTATGTGATTCTACTGATTCTACCGTGATTCCATTGATTCTAAGGTCACAGAATCAGCTGTTTCCCCCTTGAGCTTCTGCATCAATTTTCCAATTGAGAAGAATAGTTCTATGAGATAGCTTTTGATTAATGTATATTGTTGGTATACCAATGATTTATTTATTATGTTCAAACTAATAGTGTGAATCGAGTGGATCCATTACTTCCTTTGGCTGCAGATTCAAATTACTCCCCTACGAATAAAGAGATAGAGTTTTTTTTAATTGAGACCCTGCTACAGTGAAGGAAATCGCTGATGGCGGCCTGTGAGTACTCCATCGCATAGCTCATGAGAACTTAAGGATGTCATCAAAATGTAACACTTGATTATCTAAGTATATTACCTAAGTATACTCCCGTAATATAGCATTTGATGTCCTAACGGTACTCAACCTATATAGCACTTGATGATGTAAAGATACTTCCATAATATAGTATCCGGGAACCTAAAGTTACCCCGACAATCTACCATTTGAGAACCTAGGGATGCTCCCATAACATAGTATTCGAGCACTTTAGGATGCTCGCCAAATACAGCACTTGTGAGCCTAAGAATACTGCCATAATCTAATAGTTGAGGGCTGAAGGAGATCCTCATTATATAGTAGTTGACGACGTAAGGATTTTCCTATAATATGGCACTTAAGGACGTAAGGATACTCCTATAATATGTTACTTGAGGACGTAAAGATACCCCCATAATATGGTAGTTGATGACCTAAGGAAATCCCCATTATATAGTAATTGAGGATCTGGGATACCCCATAATATGGTGCATGAGCAACTAAAGATATCTGCATAATTTAGCACTCGATGACCTAAAGGTAGTCTATAGCCTATTTTTTTCTGTAAAAGTAGACCAAACAGCTCCTGCGGACAAAGTTGTAAACAGACAGTCAATTTCGAGAATAAATTCCTGACCACATTCAGGAGAATTTGGATGAATCAGTTTTTATTCTTTATTTTAAATTTGTTTTGAAAAAGAAAGATAAAGAAATAAACAAAACTTTATTCTTTATAAAATAAAAATAAAGATTTTCGTACTCTATTCTCTATTATAACGAAACACAAAAATAAAGTAACATCCCTAATTATGCCCTCGTACAAAATTCCACCCTCAGTCTCAGGACCTTTTTAGTTAGTTTCTAAAGTAAAAAGGTTCTGTTTTATGAATTTATGAATATACTATCAGAATCTTACGCTTGAAAAGCTATCTATTACAATCTGTAATCACATGTTGTTTTGGTGTATATCCCTGTCTATTGGACAGAAACCAAATCTATCACGTAGGTACTTCAACACCTCTTTTAGCTCATACTTAACAAAAACTTTGAGTGCTCATATTGACAACTGTCAGTTTGTTGTTATTAGGTCAACAAGCTTTCTAGGACGTAGCCTCAGTTGATAAGTTCTTTGATCATCGCATTACAGGATAGAAAAAAAACAACTGCCCTACGGCGATCGCTAATCCACGATTCATAAGAAACACACCAAGTTTCGATTGTTACAATTCATAAGACTTTCCGACTCACATTCAGAAAAAATTAGATTCCAAATATAGTCATAGTAGATAAGATCAACCGTTAATTCAAAGATTGATACAATCCTACAGAATTCTGATGGGAATTCAGCAGTCAGAATAATTGCTGATTTTGACAACTGAGAATCATTGAAAACGTATAAGTATCCGACTGTCAGATTCGATGGAATCCGTCGTCGGATTTTTTGACCTGTGCACGTGTAATATTTTGTTTTTATTATATAAGGTTTTGTGATGCTTCAATAGAATTTTTTTGTTCTGTTATATGTTAAACAGTGGGTAATGTCGTTCTTCTGCAGTTGTACTTAAATTCCAAGTGAATCCTTAACATCTCTTCTTAAATTCCTGAAAAGTTCATGCCGGGAAGCTCACGAGATTTCTTTCGAAAGAGCCTACTAGGGATGCAGCGGTTAAACTTATTGAATCAGATTAGTCAGATTGACATTCAACAAAAAATGACAAACTATTCAAAGACATACTATTCATTAGCCTCTATGATTCAGTGGTTACGTTGTTTGGCACGCATTCGAAAGTTACTGTATTCGAACCTTAGCAACATTATCCATGAAATGACCCAAAACAAGTCACCAACGGCTAAACTATCTCAAGTGATTCGTTCCACATGAGTCATTCGTGCTGACTATATCCTTAGTTAGTATGTTGAACGAAAGGGGATGCAGATACCGCCATCTGTAAAAAGAAAAGACGATAGAATTCGGCTGCATATGGAAACTAGTAATAATAACTGCAGCCGGCCTCAACAGGCGACAAGCCTATGGAACGCTATTATATTATTATAAAATCAACTCACTTGTTACTGTTATTATAGGTCAAATTGCATTATCTCTTTATATATTGACTCATTATGTTTTCTTGCGTCCTAATAGTTAGTATTTAACCAATCATATAATTAAAAAAAATTTCATCTTTTTCACTCGAATAAACTACAAGGACATCTATACTAAAACGGCTGCACACAATTCCATTGTTTTTAATAAAAAAAATTGTAAAAAATATCCCATTCTATGGGATAAATAGGGATTGTCCCATCCCACACGAAGCCCTACTCAGTCACAGAAAAAATTTTAAAAATGCGTTTAAACGCCCTGTCTGGAACCGCAATTGTGATCCAATCACGGTTCCAGACAGGGCATTTAAATGCGATTTTTTCAAATTTTTGTCTGAGTAGGTAGCATCAATCTACTGATAATTGATAGAAAGCATTGGGAACATATATAAGCATATCTTTTTCATATGATTATTCAGTATAATATGAAATTTTATTTAAAGAAATATTTGTCGAAAAGTTTGACTTATTAAGTAAAAATGTTTATGGCATAGTTTGAATACTTATAATTGAAATTTTATCATTATTTCTATTTAATGAAATACTTTCTAAATAAAAGTTAATATCTTGATAATAATTTTATATTAATCCATTATATTTATCATTAATAATAATAAATTAATTATATGGAAATAATTTTTTAACAAACGTTTTTAATTGTGTACTTATCATTGATAATGAAAAAACTTTTTTTTAATTTTTATCTTTACATTCAAATAAAACATTTTGTTATCTAAATTAAAACAAATTTCTTTTTGTTTAAATATTAAAAAAAGTTTAACCTGATTGACTATATGTTTTAATTGACGTTCAATATTGTCTATGTTCATTAATAAAATCTAAGTTTTGATTCAATTTGATTTTATGATATATTATTGTTTGACATATAAAAATTTGTAAATTTTTATTTGATAAATTCTTTAAGATATTTTAATATTTGATTATCTGATAATGATAAAATTGATTAAAAATTTCTTCTCATATTAAACTTAATTGATCTAAATCAAGATAAACATTAATTAAACATGAAAAATATATCACCATCATCATTTGTATCAATAATAATGGTTTGTTTTTCTCTATAAATCTTTATCAAATACCATTCAAGAGTTATTAACATTTAAAATTTCGAAATTTTCAAAATATATTTGTAACATAATTCATGATTGTGATCAACTTTTAAGAAGATTTTTAAGAATATTAGATTTTTTTATTTAAATTATTATATATATTATAGTTATTATCAATAAGATCTATTCGAATTAAAGATGATAAATCAAACAAATAATCGGAATATTATTTGCTTTTAAAAGTAATACCTAATACATAATCACTTATCGGATAAATTTATGTATTAATAATAGAAAGAAGAATCACTAAAAAACATTTCTTCTTACAAAGATAGATGTTAGCATTTCTCAATATACTTATTCTATCATTAAAAAAATTAACTGATTACTTCCTCCTAATAGAATGATTTTTAAAAGAGCTATTTAGCCTTTACAGTATGAAATTAAAAATGTTTCTTATCAAAGTAAAGTTAGTTCTCTTCATAGTCAATAAAATTAGTGTAGTTATAGATAATTCGATGTCAGTATAACTGAATATTCCTTTTAATGAAATATTTCTTCAAATTATCATAGTTTGATAATATATCATTTTAAAATCTCTTGAATACTTTCAGTAGATAGCTGGACATAATGATTTCCGGTATTAGTTATAAAAATAAAAATTTATATTACGTCTACGATCAGATACAATTTTCAAAATGAAAAATAACTTTCAAAATAATAGCGGAACTAGAAAAAAATTCAATAGAAAGTTCACCTATGCGTTGACACAGTTTCAAAGTTTTCTAGCTTCTTCTAGACTACCCCTGGTTCCGTCACTATTTCAAAACTGTTGCTAGTTTTGAAAATTTATCCAAACTGTCTGATAGTTTTTTGTTTTTCACTTCATAATCTATCAGATTATCTAAATCGGAAAAAGATATTCATTGTTTATAGAAAGTTTCATTGCAGGTTTTATATAAATTATTACGACATCCCTTAAAAAAGTATTCAGCTCTTAAGGATTGGCAACATTAATCAAAATAAAAGCATCTTTCCTATATCTAATAGTATCTACTCTTTCTTTTTTATTGGTAATAATAGTACCGTTACGATTTCTTCTATATTTTCGCTTTTCAAATAGTCTTTTGACCAGTATTGACAGATCCTAGGATATTTTAGTAATATTCTTTCCATCCGACTGTTCATATGTTGATCTTTAGTACATACTATACTCATCGAAATTACTATCAGATTTTTAGTAATAACGATAACATATGTGAGATATATAATGCATTAATACGGGATTTCTCAATGCTAATAGTATTAGCATCCATTTTTTTCCTGAACGAATTGTGAGGAACGCATTTTAGATGTATTAAAATTTCTATCACAAAATGGCACGCGGCAAATTAATTTTATTCTATATTTCTGAGAAGCTATAGGGATAATTCTTAGAGTTATAACATATGTACAAATTCGCGGTAACATCCCTATTCACGCATGACCTTCACGCCCAAACCGCACCCTGTTACTTCTGCATTTTTTCTTCATGCTACTCTTGCCATGAATTTAAATGCTAACTCCTTCGCTATACTCTACGTATCCTCAACTTTGTGAAGCTCACAATACATGTCTTCATCTTTGAAGTCCTATCGAGGTGCCCTCACGTAGCGTGATGTCCTTCGATCTCGTTTATGCGGCATCCTCAAACATTTGAAGTTCGATTTGTCACTCTATGCTTCATCTATATTCAAATTTGATCAGGGCAATTGTCAATTAACTCCAGAACTAAAAAAACTACTGCCATCATCGGCATAGCTTCCTAGAAGGATCGGATTAAAATTGTATATTGATTTTAGCATTAAAAATGTTACCTCGTTATTTTTTTTTCTATTTGTATAGTTTTTTGTTGTTTTTTTGGATACTATTGGCATTGATTTCTTTCATTCACTGTATATAATTCATCTGATTTCATTATATCGAATTTCTTTCAAATCTAATCCTGTAGAATTTGCCTGGTACATACAGTAATCTAGTTGTTTTTTCGGTTGTTTCAAATTTCAGCTTTTCAAGGTAGTCAACTATAAAGGGGAGAAGAAAAAAAGAAATTATAAATGTTAGATTTTTTGTGATAACAAATCAGAACTACGTATGTATTTTTTTCTCTCTTTGATATTTCAATGTCTCATTGTTTCATATATGTATTTCCTTTCATTTCATAATAAAAAGTTCATAATACAATTCTTGTGAAGTTAAAAATCTGAAACACGATTGAGAGCACTTACATTTTAAATGAGAAAATTCGATTGTATTCATCACATTTTGTGATGCCTATGATAAATTACTACTAAGGTGTCGGATGCATGGGTGAAGAACGCGGTAATGAGTAATCTGAATCATATTCAAATATTTTCGTAGTGATTTCGCTGTATTATATACTTTGCATTTCTTTTCAACTATTTGATTTCCTCTATCAGATACCTTCTGTGTGTATGTCCTACACCCATGTTTTTTTCTTGATGCAAGAATAGTTAAATATCTAAGTAAGTTAAAAGATAACTGATGTGTCGGAATAAATAAACTTCTTAGTTTTGCGACTATAAAGTTTTTATTTTTCAGTCTTTAGCCTTGATTGTTTCCTAAAATAATGCACTGTGAAATTCTGCACAGAAACAGATATTTGAAATATTATTATATTTATTTCATCGCAATATTGATAGTAGAAAGGAATTGCCTTTAATAGAATATACCTTCAAAGTATTAGAGAGAAGTTCACTTTAGAAAAGATATTTGAACTTGCAATGACGGAGACAGACTAATGACTAAGAAAGGTTATTGGTATCCGTTTCGGGAGTTTTCGTACTCTGTCTGAAACTTGATCGTTATCATCGAGTCTAGGAACGTATATTCATTGTCAAGTTTCATATTTCGCTTCTCGATTCCACAAAATAGAATTGTTTCGTGATAAGTAACTGAAAGCGTCGTATAGAAAAAGCAGGATGATACACTGAATTTTTGCTTCTTCAATTCTATTAGTCATATTTTAGGAAGAAACAGTACCAACGTATTTTTTCATATCAAGTCTTGTCGAAACTAAGAAACTTCTATAATATATATAACATTTTTCCGACATCAATTCATGGGTATATTAAAAATTTATTTAAGCGACAGGCAGACCTTATCTATTTTTTTAAAACATAAATATCTTCTTTTGAATAAATAGAGACAGAAAGGGATTTATATATAAAAAATCATTATTGTGCTCAACAACAGTATCATACTATCTAGCAAAAACTTTCAGCACAATCCTTGGTGGTTTAAAATATGAAAAACGATCGAGATGCACACTTTTATTGTAAAGAAGAAACTTCTATGGTGCTTATCACGTCTGTGGAGAGGGAAAGAAGACTTGCATCGAACACGAACGGTTCAAAGCTCGAAACCTACCCAACGAACTCAGAGAGCAGGAAGCATCTGGATATTTCTCCAATGAATCTCTTATGATGTATAATTGAATATCTTAAGGTTCGGATATTTTTCGAACATCAAGTAATTTCTTTTTGTCTTTAGTCTTTCAGACTGTAGATCATTTATTTTATTGTGTGTATACTTATCATTAAAAAAATAATTGATTATCATGTATCATTTCGCATCCTGAATCATTTTTGAAGTGACTTTCCATCAAATTCTCTAATAGATTTAACAATTCTTTGGTATATGAACGCTAATATAATCTTTATACGATCAAATGATATGTATGAATTAGTTCATTGTTTAGTATTTTGTATTCTTGATTATTACTATATGTTAATTTCTAATAAGATATCTTCTGACATCCTCATACTTGCCTTTAGATCAAATAAAGATGAATATTATCATATAATTCATTATTTTCCTTGACATATTATACTAAATCAAAATAAAGTACTGAATTTATTGTAAATGGCTGAGAACAATCAACAATTCACTAATGTGTCAACATATTCGGAATCAGTTACAAACTATCGTGAATTTCCCGTTAATAATAATGCACGAGTAGAAAACGACTACGATAACAGGTAAAATAAATATTGTACAAAATATTAATGTTTATTTATTTTCATATAAAAAAGTAAAAAATCTCAAACTTCTTCTCGTGGTTTAAAATGGTTTTTAATCGTTATGATTGTTATTTCAATTGGTTTATTAATCACTTGCATAGTTCTATCTATTGTACTTGCAACTAAATTCAAATCAACAGGTACGCACTTATCGACTTTTATTTTGTGTCTTTCGTTAATACAAATAAGCAGAATAGAAATAGTGCATTTTGAAATAATGTTCATGAGAAGTGATAATCTACCGCTACCGTTTCGCAGCCATCACGAAAAATGGCTATATCTTCAAATGCTTTTAAAGTTCTAGATCATTTCTCTAATCATATTGTAGATGTTTTCCATCGCATGACATGTTAAATTGTATGTAAATAGATTTTTTGTAGCTATTTGATACTTTTTCTAATGATCAAAAAGTAAAAATACATAAGACAATGATTCTTACGTATATTCAAGATTTGATATTTAAAAATTTCTGACAAATTTCGTCATATAAAATTTATACAAAACAATTTTTGTCACAGAAAGCGAACTTTGAGGAACAGATATTGACTGAAGCAATATAAGAATACAAAAATCATTATTTATTCGAATGCATATATAAGTATACAAATTTATTCTTCAAAAACCGGTAGAAGATTCAGAACAGTTGTTCTATGAAGAAGAAGCAGATTCTTTTCATGGTAGGAAAATAATAATATGTCATAAGAATCCTAATCTCATTATTTCACAGATATGATACTGCACATTACCTGAAAGATGTAATCGCAATGATATATAAGGTCTCATATCTATTGTGTTTTGATTCAAAGTATGCACACCAAAAATTACTAATTTATGATTACATTTTCATTTAGAGCGACCAACATCTTCTTCGACAACTACTCCACCATCACAACCATTTTTGTTGAAGTGTGAACCAGGTGAGCCATTTAGTAGATCAAATTTTGCATCTAGTCTCAAGGACAACAATTTATAGCTGACTAACTAAAATATAGAATAGAAGTTCGTGATGAAGAACTTCTTATTAGTATGAGGAGTCGAATAATCAATCTTATAAACAGAAATAAAATCATCTTCTAATACATGTAGAGTCATTCTCTAATTCTCCTACAATGAAACTGAATTTAATGTGAATCACTAAACTATTCAAGGTATACTGTGATTGTTCATCTAGTAATTGATATCACACAGAATTTTTCGATAATTTTTCTGAAAGAAATCTGAAGATAGAAGTTTTTCAAGAGGAAAGAATAAAGGGACATTAGATCGGAGTAAAACTAATATTTTTACCAAAGACGAACATTCTGAATTTTGAATGGAAATATATAAACGATAGGATTGGTCATTGAATTCATTATTCTCAAAATATCTTTCTCTCTTTTGTAATTAGATATGTATCATATATAACCTTTTGAGTGATCACTATTGATAATTAATATTCAAAGCAAAAGAAAAATATAATATGAAATTATTTGCCTTAAAAAAGCAGTTCCTAATATTTGATGATGAATTGTCTAGTTCAAATTTTTCTCATATATATAATTATCTATGATAAAATACAATGAATATTTTTATTTTCTATTTTCTAGACTTAAAAAAACAAATTGAAACACGACAAAGAAAAGATCAACATACAAAACTGAAACTACCATCATCTCCAGAAAGGAATGGAAATCTTATTTTATTAAAAAACACCTATATAGTTGAATATCCAACTGATATTAATGTTAAAAATCATTTTCGGAGTATTACTGCTTCTTTAAAAGCATCTAAAGAAATCGTCGATTCTGAAATCAAAATACGTAATGTGATTCAATCATCACTATTCAATGGAGCTTCCTTTTCTGTATCTACAAACAATTCAATTGAGGCACTGAAACTGTTGGAAGATGCTATTGATATTCATCCAGTTTATCTTATTCCGGCTCCACAACCTATCAGAAATTCTTTCTCTTCTGATGCATCAATTGAACGTGATTCCTATTTAATTAATGCCTTCGAATTGACCGGTGTTGCTCAAGTTCATAAAAACTTCAAGAACTTTGGCGCAGGTGTTAGAGTAAGGAACCGATGAAATTGTGTACTTCTCATTATAATAGAAATCTTCTCCTTTTTAAGTCATTTATACTGAGATAATTGCAAGAATTGATATAAGGAACGTTCTCAAAAATGATCAATAATATAGCATCGGTTATTTGTTTATTTTGGGATGATCAAATGTGTCCAAATTCTTTGTTAACTGATTTCGATAGTATATTATTGAACTATTTAAAATCTATTTTGAAGATGGACACAATTAGTTCGTCTAATTATATAGGTTGTAATAGACTTGCTAAAATTTTTCAGAAAATATCTACTAAACTGAAACTTTTAAAGCAGTGAAATGAGAAATTTCTCGATTCATTCGATGGTTTTCTCTATTTTTTTTTTATAAATGGACTGAAATTATTTGTTTTAATGTATAGGTAGCTGTTATTGACAGTGGTATTGATTATACACATCCTGCTCTTGGAGGTTGTTTTGGTCCAGGATGCAAAGTTGCATTTGGTTATGGTAAATAACGAAAGTGTGGTTTTTTTAAATAAAATAATAAAAAGTCAATTTGTTAAGATCTAGCTGGCGATAGATATGGTTCTGATGATCCAACAGCAGTGGCTGACAATGATCCTATAGACAATTGTACTACAGTTGCACACGGTATATATCAATGATATTTACTCTCTTTCATAGTTCTATTCTTGATGATATACATCACATAGGAACACATGTTGCTGGAATCATTGCTGCAAATATAACTGGAATTAACAACGCATTTTTCACTCCTTCTGTACCTTTTAGTGGCGTTGCTCCTGATGTCGTACTCGGTGCATGTAAATCCATCTAATTTTCCCTATGTAATACTTACTTTAGTCTGTCTATTGTTATTTAAAAGATCGTGTATTCGGATGTCCGGGTGATCATACTGGAACAGGTACTTCGAACTAATTATGTTCTTTCATAGTGTTTGTTATTATTATTATTACTATTTGTTAACATATGTATAGATTTAATTACTGAAGCAATATATCGTGCTTATGATGACAAAGCTGATATAAGTGAGTGTATTTATTTAACATTTCCCTTCATTTGAAGTTTTGATGAGAGTGAAACATTTCATGAAAAACTTATATGTGAATTTGATAGAAACCAATGATAATATGTAGAATTAATATTTTGAGTTTATTTTCAATATGATTATGAAGAAAATTTGAGGGATAAGAACGTATATATGTTTGAAAAAGATTTTAGTTCTTTTCGAAGCATTCAAACTGTGTTTTTCATCCTAGTAAGTTTAGTATGTTCTTTTCAAAAAGCTTAACTCGAATAAAATAACAAAGAATTTCCTTAAAATCTTTGAATATATTGACAGGAAAAATTTGACGTCTAAAAACTTGAAAGATGTTATTTTAAAAATAGGAACGAAAACTGCTTTATATATTCATAAAGTTTATTAATTAAACTCATTTGTATGATTAACACTATGTCAAGTTTATCATAAAATATCTGAAACTCTTATCAAATATTTCTGACTCGTCATCCGATTTTCTCAAAATCTCGTAACACAAATAATATTTATGAGTGAAACACATATACTAATCTTCGAAGAAGCAGATGTTTTCATCGCTTGAGTATTTAGTTAACGAGATTAATCTTTTGATTACGTAGTATACCATTACACTGAAGTCAAACTTGCATTAAATTAAAGTAAAGTCCGTCTAATTTAAATATACTGTTTGACCTTTACCATTGAATATTTTTACAATTTCTAATTTGGCTATAATATGCATAGTAACTATATCTATTGGTGGACCCGCTGCTTATGCGGAACAAGCTACTACAACAGCTGTTGAACGAGTGACCAATAAGGGAGGTAAGATTTCTACTCTTGTACGAAATGTTATAATGCAATTATTGCTATAGTGTATGTCACAATTTCAATGGGTAATAGTGGAAACGGAGGTCTATATACTAGCACTGCTCCTTCACTTGCGCCAGATGCGATGACTGTTGGTTCAGCAGATAATTCGTACACATTGCGAAACATTATCATCGGACCTGGTGGTCACAAAATTTTTTATAATGCTGGATCTGCGTTTGGTCAATGGAAATCGAGTTTTAACTCAACTATTGTCGTCAATGGTCAGTATACACTCTGCTTATTGTACCGAATTATTTTTCAGTGATATTTAGATCCAAGTGGATCGTCTAATGATGGATGCTCTGGTCTAAACAAATCGGTCGAGGGTGCCGTAGTTTTGTTCGGTTTACATAATACAGACTCATGCGGCACGGCAGATCGATGTAATAAAGCAGCAAATGCTGGCGCAATAGCCTGTCTTCTATATCCCGATTTTGAAATTCTTGGTTTTGTTTCTATTCTCTCGGTTGATTTTTAAAAAACACTGATTTTTTAGGCTCGAGTAGTATTCCAAGTGGAAGTATCAGTGTGGAAGATGGTCAACGAATTATTGAG
Source organism: Macrotrachela quadricornifera (assembly GCA_022393335.1). Lineage (NCBI taxonomy): Eukaryota > Metazoa > Rotifera > Eurotatoria > Philodinida > Philodinidae > Macrotrachela > Macrotrachela quadricornifera. The sequence continues at coordinate 22,327 of JAJEKB010014241.1, forward strand.
ACAGTAATCGCAAATTCTTCTGCTGTTTATACATTTAATAATGCATTCGAACTTTTTTCGGTGGTAAGTAAACTCAACAAAATATGGTTAACGACTGTTGATTTGCTTTAATAAAAATCTTTCAGAAAAAAAAATAGAAGATGGCAGATAAGTACATTTATCACGCTGAGATTTCAAAAAAATTTTCTAAAAATGATCAGACTTTATCAGATTTGGATAACTTTTCATCGAAATTAGCTTATAGAAAATAAATATTCTGGCATTTGATAGATAATATCTCCAATTATATGACTGGTATCAAACGGAAACTTTTCATGGATAATCAAGGCGTCAAATCATTCAAAAAAACATTGGCTTATTGAAATTTTCATCATTTTGATATACATTAATATAAATGATCACATTTTTTTCCTAGAAGATTTCACTTTTTTAAAAGATAGATTCAACACTTGTCTTTACTTTACAGAAAAAAGAATTAGATTAAAGCTTGGCAATACTTTGAAATTTTTTTAGTATTTGCATCTAACAATTATAGTAATAATGTAATTAAACAGAATCTTTTGAAAATGTTAAGGCCCCCCTCCCCCTCAAAAAAAGTCAGTTTTCGTCAAAATTTTCAAAATCGAGATAAATACATGGGAAGATAGTCCGTCTTCAGGGCTTTCAGATGGGCTATTTTTTTGTCCTTAAGTACCTTTTTTTGGCTGAGAGATTTAATGATTTCTGTAACTGACTACATGAATAATACGATTTTTCCTAGAAAAAATGGTTTTTTCTGGTTTTTGAAAGGAAAATAAATATTTTAATGAATTATGTAGCCATTTTAGAAAGTTTTATCGACGATTATAGGAAAATCTAAGTTCATAAAAAATAAAAGAAGTGGATTACATGATAAATGACATGAAAAAGTTTATTAAAAAAGTTTAATGTTACAAAGTTCATATAAAAAACTATACAATGAGCTACTACCTAATCTTCTTCTGTCCATTTTTTTTATCATTTGGATTATAATATCCATAGTCGTCGTCGCTTGAATTATCTTTATTTTTAAGATCTTCATTTGTTTTCATAGCAGGATTACGATGGTTATCCTCCTTGTCCATACGATTTGTTTTAATCAACATAGATTATCTCAATCTGCCATTTATAATGTTATAACTGCCCATCCTCCTCTTTGTCTTCGGTTCGCTCATTCGCTTATCCGTTCTTCCTATTATATCTATTTTTACAAACCATGACTAATACTTTAGTCATCTGAACATCGAGAAATGTTTTTTATGAATAAAATTCATAATAAGAATATGATCGAGCCAATATTCAGTTGTTCGTAACACAATGTTTTCAATCAAGTCTTATGTAATTATGTTGTAGAAAATAGAACTACTCATATGATGATCATCATCAAACCACACAGGAGAAGTGCACTTGACCAAGATATATGACGGTTGGTCGCTATTCACTTCAACTCTACTGAAAAAATCGTTTAAAAGTACAAAAATCTTGAAAAATTTCAGTTCCAAAAATGTTTTTCGTTTTTTCTCGATTTACGAGTTTTTAATTTTATTTCCAAGATTTCTCAGCTTAGGCTCGAGTTATATAATTAATTTTTTTTTTGTTTGAAAGAGCATGTCAAGCTGCAGGGCACCACAGAGTCGTTTTTTTTAAAACGCTTTGTTTTTAATTATAGTACAGATATTTATGTACCTAGACACCCGTTTTTGGCGCTTTTTTGGAGTTGATAAACTTGTGATCACCTTTTTTCTCTATAAAAGTAAGAATTAAAAAAAAAGGACTCTGTGGTGCCCTGCATCTTGACATGCTCTTTCAAACAAAAAAAGAATTAATTATATAGCTCGAGTCTAGGGTGAGAAATCTTGGAAATAAAAAGAGGTATTTTTGACCCTTGTGTGGTGAATATCTCTGCCAAATGTCATGATATAGGGCTGAAAATTTTACCATAGCCTCTCCTATATAGGGCCAACATATGCTGAAAATTTCAGCCCATTTGAATGTTTCTGGGCTGAGATCGAATTTTGAGGGGGAGGGGGGCCTTAAAGTAAATTGAAAGAGTGAGTATATGAACATAGTCTTTACATTGAATTGTTAAACCAAAAATTTCTAAAAATAAATCTTTTGTATAGTTTATTTTTTTTTAAATGAATTCAAATGAAATCTTTATCCGCTGAGAAATAATAAGATGTGATAAAGCTTAGAGATGAAATACAGTTGAACATAGAAAATATTTTATTGAAAAGTATTTATTCTTCTAATTTATTAACAGAAAACTGTTGGAACACCTAGTGATTTCTCATCATATGGACTGACAGGTGATTTGTTGATCAAGCCACAGATTATGGGTATCGGTGGAAAGGTTTATTCAACAGTTTCGACTGCGTACACTCACCATAAAAAAATTCTAAAACCATATGATATTATGTCTGGTACAAGTATGGCAGCTCCTTATGTCGCCGGGTATGTTGAATTTTTCTCTCTTAAAAAAATAATTCTTGTCAATGTCATCGCATTCTGAAAATTGGATAATAACATCATTGTTTTTCATTGAAAAGATAAAATAAAGCTGCTACAGGAAAGTAACTGAAAATATTTAAATAATATCTTTCTCGTCAAGAACTGTATCATTTAATCAATATTCAATTGGAAATTTTACTTCATGAAGTTCTGTGTAGGAGAAAATGAGAAATATTGACTTCATTCTTTGAAAATATACTTTATAAAGTAGATTTTGTTGATGTTCAAATATATTTTTAGTTAGTATTTTAAAAAACAATTTGACTAAACAAACGTTTTCTATTATTCCAATCATCAGTATTTAGTTAATCTGAAAAGAAAATAAACACGCAAACCTCTACGTCACTAAATAAAATTGCGTTATCTGAGGACATTCATTGTAAATTTAAAAAAAAAATATATAGAACTTTTATGAAATCTATTCAATAGATTTCTTTCACTATATTATTGTCTTATAAATCATTTTATATTCTCCTAACTATTTTTGTTTTGAAAGAGTTATGGCACTTTTTCTGTCAAATATTGGTAATCCTGCTCCACACACTATAAATGGCCTTGCAGAAGATGGAAAATGTCGGCCTAAATTCTCTGTAGCTATGAATCTATTTCAATCAACTGCTAAGATAGTCAAAAATTATAATTCTTCCCTTTTTGCTACCACTGCCCAGCAAGGAGCTGGATTGGTTAATGCTTTTCAAGCTCTTACTGCTACTACTATATTTTCACCAAGTGAACTCGGATTAAATGACACAATAAGAAAGGCAACATCGTACAAAGTCAATGTTATTAATATTGGTGATAAAAGAGCTGTATATAAAATGAGTCATCAAGGAGCGGAACTGGCCACTGGGGTAACACCAAACGACGATCAACTTCTTGCTAAGCCATTGTTTTCATCAGACTATGCCGTAAGTCTTGCATCAGTCTCAATAAAAAAATTAAAAACTTTTGTTTAGTCAAAATCATGAACATAAGATAATTAAAATGTATTAACATATCTATATTTTGAATCTTGGTCAAGAGGTTACATTTAAGATACCATAACTTAATTAAAAGATAGTTCATTAAAAAGAGTATCAAAAAATTTCATTTACATTAGAAATGATATTTATTTTAAAACTGTAAGCATTATTGATACACAGAAATTCGAATTGTTATAAATCAGGTTAGATCAATTCGTTTTTGATTCCTGATTATTCTATTCTTCAACATTAAAGATTAAAAAATTTAGTTTTATCAATTCAAAATAAATGAATAAATTCAACGTTTAAAGCTACGAGAGCTATAAGAAGACAAATTTTAGGAAAAAAATTTTGCAGAAAATCTAAAATTATAATAACATTCTTTCTGTTTACCTTTCCATTCATATAAACTATATTCGTATTTTTGCATATCAAATATGTTGATTTATCTAAAATAATTAGCAAGCAACTCTTAGATTTACTTTCTGATAAATAAAATCTTTAAGAGAAAATTATTATTCTAGTTCTTTTATTTTCTCGAATATTCTTTTGAACTAATAAGTTACAAGAGATTTTTTCACGAAAGAGAAATGACAAATTACTACTTCTACTAGCAATCGATACAATTTTTTTTAAATCGTTAATATTTTCTCATATAATATAGTCAAAAGATCTATCATAATTTAAACTGATGTAGTGTGTTATTAAGAATTTTCATGTTGATTAATGTATGAATTTGATGACTGATATGGTATAAGTTCTACTTTTCCTTTGTTTCATAATCTAAAGGATGTGACAATTGAACCAACTGAATTTGCACTTCAACCTGGTAGATCTCGTGAAATCACTCTTCGATTTAATGAACCCAATGACGCAGATCCAAAACTTCTTCCAGTTTATTCAGGTTTCATTTCTGCAACTAATCAAGTCAACGGAGAAATTGCTCATATGTTTTGTAAGTACTTACTTTTTATTTTTTTTGCATCATGAACATATCAACAAAAATTCTATAGATGCTGGTGTTGTGGGTGATTACGGAAATGCACGTATTTTTGTTCGAAACAGTTCATCTGGCCTTATAACAGGAATTAAAGATAGGAATGACACATATATATCCGATGGAATGATACCGGTTTTGAATGCTACAGAAGGACATTATAATATCTCTGTAGTTCTGGCATGGCCAACACGCATATTTTTCACTGAAGTTGTTCCAGCGACAGGAGGTATTCTTGTTGGTCTTAATGTTAGGTAATATTCTATCATATTTTACTTTCCTCATACAGGATAACATGTAATCGAAGAAACTTACAAACCTATGAATATTCGTCAACATAGCATCTATTCGAAAAACTTTGATAAAAAGTATAAAAATTCCACTGATACCAAAGACAACTAAAGAAACACCATGAGTTTTAGAAAAGAACAGTAAATTGCAATAGACTTGAAGTGAGAAGCTAATCAAATTTCAATATTCGTAATATTTATACTTCTCTACTTTTCATTCAGAGAAAGAATCTTATTCCACAATCTTTACTAATTTTTGTTTCGAACTATATGCCATTCAATATAAACAACAATGTAGACATAAATAATTGACTTTGCAATGGCTTTTCTATAAAATTTATATAACTAACGAGGAAACTGCCCGAAGCGCTCAACGGTGATTCCCTTCATTCATAGATTGTTTAATACAGGGCATCGAGATAGTAAAAAGTCTAAAAGAATTTACGCTCATGTTTCTTTCTTGAAAAGTTACAGTCGTTTTACTGAATTTTCGATTCATTCCTAGGTATTTACTGAAAAATGAAATTACAGAATTTAGATCTGAAATTTTGTCCATAAATAGATTTAATGGTTATTAGAATATTCTCAACATTTTTTTGACCTAGTTGTGGTAAACGTCTATCGTTGAAGCTTTGAGAATATTCTAACAACCATTCGATCTATTCATGGACAAAATTTCAGATCGAAATTCTGTAATTTCATTTTTCAGTAGATACTTACGAATGGATAAAAAATTCAGTAAACGATCGTAGCTTTTCAAGAAAGGGCCATGAGTACAAATATTTTTTGGCTTTTTACTATCTCGATACCCTCTATTAAATGGCGCATGAATGAAAGAAATCACCGTTGAGCATCTCGAGCGGTTCTCTAGTAAGAATAAATTTCTTTAATGAAATATTGATAAACTTTGACTTCTATATTAAAACATATAAATAATAAAGTAGTATTATATGCACGAAGATCTATGTAGAACCAATGGTAACTTTGTTTTTTTGTGAGAAATCACTTATTCTATACAACAATAAGTATCGATGGTATAGAATGATCGAATATATGCTAAATTGTTTCATTATTTCTCAATATTTTTTTTTCATCAGGTATGATAAACATATCACATGACACATATCTGACCATTTTTTTTACGCACAATACACTAAAATTAGGACGTTCCAATTGCTCGACATCGCTTCAAGAATAGTTTTCTTTTTTCTGCTTTAGTTCTGCCCTAATTTACTCTCGGTTGAATCTGATTCCACTTGTTCGATTGGACGCACCCAGAAATGTAATTCCTGATGTAACTGAAGGTTACTTATCATCGTATTCAATATCCTGGCAAGGCGAAGTTATTCTGGATACTATAGATGGAAGTGTTGCAGATGGACAAATAGAGAATCTTCATCCTGGTCGATATAAAATCAAATTTTCGGCCCTAAAACATTTCGGAAATCCGTCGAATCCTAATGATTATGAATTTCACGATTCGCCACCATTCGATTTGGTATTTTAAATCTTCAGAAGATCATATATTGCATCTTGATTTTTCTTAAACTTCTTCATCTACTGAAATATTTTATCATTTTTTTCTATAGCGTTCATTATATTGTTTTTTTGCCAATGAGTTATGCTTCGAAAACATACATCTTTAATCATTTTTGACTTCAATAAAAATAGTAGTATCAGATTTGAAACTTGAATTCAACGATTCAAGTATTCGACTTTTCTACTATTTAAAAGAGTATTCTCTCTTCAGAGTATCCGTCATATTGATACTGAGCTCCTTCCATCTAGATGCATTCTTATCGTCAAGGATATTGGCATATGTTTCGAACATATATTTAACTGTACAATCAAAGTTTTACTTAAACAAGGAATTCTTTAATACAAGATAATATTTAAAAAACATGCAAGATTACATATGACACAAGTTATTGTGTTTTATTATTTAAAGTATATATTTTACTTCGATGCTGTCGAGTACGTATCGCCAATTGCATTTTTATTTTCGTATTCAATGATCGATGAAATTAAAGGATCAATCACCAGAATAAGGTCGTCACATATTCTATTGACATAACTAAAAATATGCTGGCCACTGCTAACAGCTGACCAAGCACAGACACCAGCTGAAATGATCACACCTATACCGATTGTCACAGCAGTGATTGCAGCAGTTGCGACTCTTGATACGGTTGTGGTAGCTGGGGCGGCTATACGAATAATATCATCGCTAAGTGTGCCGATAACTGCTGTTGTGTGTCCTGCTACTGTTCCTATGGTTCGCACGCTTATTTCAGAATCAGTTTTCGTCTTAACCGTCACACATTCTTTGAATACCGATGTTTGCAAATAATAACCTTCCGGAATAGTAAGATTAAATTCAGTCAGATATTTACAAAAAGCATCGGTAATACCAAATGCTTCTTTAATACTATTTCTTGATAGATAACGAGGCAATTGATCACCGAAAGGAATAATTGCTGCGAATCCGGCAGCAATCTTGTACTTAAGTACATTTAGTACATAACCACGACGAAAACATGTGTTGATCACACGAACTACAGCTCGTCTAGTTAGTAAACGAATACGATGATTAGAAGTGTCGAATGCCATATAACTCAATTTGTCGAATAATTTGTCACGATCGAATGATTGAGTACTCAGTAACATGTCTTCATCTATACTCACTGACTCATAGACAGCCGCTGTTAAAAAGACTTGTTTTGATTTGACTCGATTATCATTACGTATCTGCTCTATGATAGGTTGATCATATTCACTGCGTTGTTCTAATGTACTTTGAGAATAATGAATATTCGTAAGATCATGGAATTTTTTTAAATAGCAAATATCGACTTTGGATCGTACTAATAAGCATTTCCGCTCCAACGTCTGTTCAATATAATCAATCCAACGTTCTTGTTCATAGTAGAGTTGATCATCAAATACTAACAAATAAATATCACAATCTACCTTACGAATTTCATTCAAATAATTATCCACTTCAAACTGATTATTGGCTGTTGATTTATCCTTATCGAGACCTTGAATATCTATCAATGTAACAGGTATTTTTATGTCTCGATCTTGTGGATAAATGAGCGGTTCCGTTCGATCGAATTGTAGTTGATAATAGGTACTTTTGATAGTACGCACTGGTGCTGCATCGTCATCGGTCAGTGAACTCACGCCAAGAAGACGGTTTAGTACAGAACTTTTACCTGCACCTGTATAACCAATAACTCCTATTTTAGTAGCCGGCAGAACATGAGAATTCGACCAGTGTTTAATAAGATCTTGTTCAACTGCCTTGGTTAAATCAAAAATTTTTGGTTGAAAAGCATCTCCAGTATCTTGTTTGCATAACCATTCATTCATTTTGTCACTAGTATTGGGAAGAATGCTATAAAATTCAGCATTTGATATTTCGATGAATAATTGCTCACAAAGACGTATATAGAGCGAACCAACATCATCATCCATATCGACTAATGAAATGGCTTGTCTGTAGATCTCTTTATACAGAATGGTATTGCCATTTGGATGACTTTGTAAGCCTAGTACAATTTCTAAAAGTTTATTAGCCATATTTTCTGCTTCAATGATTGTTTCTTGTATTTTTGTCGTTCTATCCAAACGTTTGAGAGTTGAAATAAGATTCTTCAAATGACGTCGTCGACAATCAATGTCAAACAATAGATCGTCACTATTATAGTCAGTTGATAGTAAATGTTTTGTGCGTTCAATACCATACTTGATAATCGTATCATTCCACAATTTTTTCTTAAGTCGTTCGTCTTCCGCTGGCAACTGTCTGAGCGGATACTTGTACAAACAGTACATACATTTAAAAGGACGATCATTACCATTGTAGGTTTGTATATGTTTCACACATTGAGTACAGAAGTATCGACCACATTTCTCATTAATACATTTGCGCGGTATGGATTCATCGACAATGCCGAATGACTTCAGACACATAATGCAACAATCATCCGCCTAAAAACAATATCATTAAATGCTAAACTATATCAAACATACCTGTCGTTCGTTTGAGTTAGTATTTGTTGTACGAGACATTTTTACTATATGTTCCTATCCAGATGGTATTATAGGAAATAATTGATGTGTTTATGCTAGTTGAATTTCAACAGTGATACGATATTATATGCACTATATTAATTATTATTAAAAAAATCCAATCTAAAATTTGTAATCTGTCATTCTCGTTTTGTGTAGTTTTATTCTTTCTTCTTTTTCTCTGGTGCTTTATTTTTCAGCTTTCTTCTGTGAGTATAATATGACTCATGAGAATTGTTTTTTGTAGAAATAAAAAGAAAAGAATATTATTGAGAGAATATTTAGAAGGCAAGAGAAAAGAGCTGGTACGATATCTAATCGATAAGAAAGAACCATCTCGAAGATCGCAATGCAATGACTACCATATCAGTGTTCGCAAACACATTATAGCTATAAACACAACGATAACAATGACGTCGTATGGTACGCGGCTCGATGTTGATCTGTTAATGACGTTCTGACAATTGGTAGAACCATTTCTGATACTCTGCCAATTATAGTAATATTTTTCCAATTGGTAGAAAATCACATAACATTTTATCAATTAGCAAAAATAGCTCGTGAAAATTTAGGGATAAATTAACTTAGTATTACTGCTATAATAAAACAGATGTCGCTCGCTTATAATAAGTGAATATGAATGGTTTGTCTTTTCTAGATGATTATGATTCATTGTATCTCTTATTTTCATCGTTATCTGGTTCTTTTTTTTCTCTCTATTTTTGTGTTCCTACTAGTTTAACTGATATATTTTGTTAAAATAACAGAAGGACATTCTCTATCTTATGTTATCTCTCACGTTTTTACATCATTTTTATTATTCGATTTTGTCAGAAAGTATTTCTTTAAGTTAATTTAGGAAGCTCAATTGGAAAAAGCCTTGCTACCCTATATGTTAATAAGACATTTGTAAATACATGAAATCTTTTACATATATATTTATATATTATTTAAAAAAATAAATAATTCGTCTATATTGATTATTACTGATAACAATGGTAATTTTCATATCTATTAAACAATTCAATTTAAAACTTTCTAGAATTTATGATCTTTTTGATTAAAAAAATCGAAAATAAAGCAAATGAAATGAATATTTAAAAATAAAATAAGTACTTGACAGAATATTTTGTCAAGAAATCGAATATCTCCTTATCATTAATACGTATATCAAATAAGAATGTAACAAATTCTATATGCACGATAGAGTTTAATTTTATTTTTTAATACAATAGAACAGAAGAAACAATTGATGACATTTTTCACATATCAATACTAATTCATAGGATAAGTTGTGTATGCAAGTGGAACAACATCTTCAAAAGGCATTATAAATCAAACATTTAAACTTTCTATAAATGATTATGGAATTTAAAAAATATAAATATCAATCATTTTCAACATAGAGGAATCTAAAAGTAGTGAGAGTGAGAATTTACTACTGTATGTTAAGATTTCAGAAATTTTCTTTCTATATAGTCTTCAAGAGTAAAGAATGCGAAGATTTTTCTATGCTATTTGATTATACTTCAACTAATATCATAATAACAAAGTTTCAGTAAGATCTTTTTTCTATCATATGTAACGGTTAGTGGCGTAACCACTGGGGTGGGCTGTCCTCCATCGAAATTTTTGAACTTTATGGAAAATAATTATTTGTTATGTCTTGTATTACAACGAGCTAGGGATGGGCACAAAAAGTTTTTGGTTAATGAAGATTCGTCCCATTTTACATTCGTCAGAAGTTTTGAAGTCTTCCTGTTCGATTAAAATAGTAAATCTCATTGTGAACGAGCTTCTATTAGATTCATATGACTACTCAAACCTCGCAATATTCTCAGTAGAAATCTCTTCAGTAGATGCCTTCAACGATTTTGAACTGAGAACAATATTCAGTTAGAAAGACAAAAACTAGCAATGTGTAGTGATTTCCAATCAATTTTCGACTCTTTCTCACAGGAAAACGATCGGAAATAGCTAGAAAATCCGAAGTACTGCTTCCATATTCTATTCATTTCCGAGTCTTTCCAATCGATCCCAGCGAAATCCACTCATTTCCGAGGCTCGGAATCATCATCTTGGGAATTCCTAATTTTATGTTAGTGTGTTATTCTCTTGGAACAAAGAGGAGTATAAATATTGACATTCATCGAGCAGCGTATTAGCTAGCGAAACCATGTTAAGAGTGTTTCGGTACATTATGCTATATCGATGGAATTTTCGATGCTCTTTCAGAGTGTGAATATTAAGAGTTCCATCTGCCGGTATATAGATCTCAATCGGTTCCTCTGATTCAACTGGATCAGATCTTTATTTCTCTTTGTTTAAAAACATCACTAATTCATGGTATTTATTTTCATTATTATATACGATTAGAAAGAGCTCGGGGCTGAGCCCACCCCAGCTTGAAACCCTAGTTACGCCACTAGGTTTCATCGCTGTTAATACTTCTTTTTTATCAAAAATTGTCACCTTTATCTTTTGATATACATAGCAAAAGAAAATAAGTCAATCAATTTAAACAAAAAAAAAAAGAAACTTATTGAATATTTCCATTTATTCGATTAGATTTGCCAGGAATATAATCATTTAATCGATACTGACCTCTATTTTAAATGATAAGAAAAACGAATATACTAGTAATGTAAAAATCAAAAGTTCTGAAATGTTTGTTTCTATTTGAAATAGATTCTACCTATACAAAGTGGATGATGGATTTTATTGTTGATGGATTTTATTGTTAATGGATAACGAACAAAGTATTCTTTTGTTGACCATTGATAAACAATGAGAAAAAACTGAAATTGGATGCACTCGAATAATCGTATTTGATAAATGTCCAACAAAATAGAGATATCTACTCATTTTACTGATTTACCAAATGAGATTGTTTTAATTATTTGGAAATATTTAACTCATACCGAATCAATGAGAAGTTTTGGCTCAATAAAATATCAACGATATATTCGATTATTAGAAGACTATTGTTACAAAACCATTGATTTTTACACGACAACATTCTCGACTTTTCAACTTTGTTGTACTCTAATGCTTGATCAATTTCGACTAAATGTAAAAATTTTCAAAATTTGCCATCGAGATTCATATTCTCAATTGCGCATTTTCTCACAATATTGTCTATGTAAGTGAATAAGATTAGTCAAAGAAAAAAAAAAGAATTAATACTACTTATTTAGCTTCATCATCACTTCTTGACGTATTTCCACAATTAGAAAGACTTGTGTTACGTAATGTTCATGATTCTGATGTGAATGATCTTCTACCTTATATGTCATCTATTCCATTTATTGATAAATTAACATTAAATAAATGTCCATTAAACAAGGCATCGATATTAATTTGTGAATCTCTTCTAAATAATTCGATGAAAAGTCAATTGACTAGTTGTATACTTCATAGTAATAATCAAAAAGATGGATTATTTCTTCATGAATATCTTCCATCATCATATCAACCTCAACATTTACTTACTTATCTCCAAATTGATGTTCGTGATTTTGCAACATTGAAATATTTGCTAATATTTTTTCCAAATTTATTGGTGCTTGGTAATCTTTCATTTATTTTAATACAGTTCTAATTCTGTTTTTATAATAGATGTTCATTTTGGTGTTGATGTTAAACAAAATGATGAAGAACTATTTTCTGTACCATTTAATCCATGTTCTAATCTAATAAAATTAATAATGATGTTAGTATTTCTATTATCAAGAAATTATCTAATCTGATTCGATTCTATATTTAGATTACGAAGTATGGTTGTATTAAATTTCACTGCTATTGTGAAATTTATTCGTCTTTTTCAAAATAGTCTTGTTATATTACATCTAGCTCTTATACATCAAGATCCAAATTTTAAACATTCATTAACTTATATCGATGGTTATCGTCTATTTAATGATATTGTTACCCATATGAAAATGATCAAAGATTTTTCATTTTGGATTGAAACAACTTGTTTATGTAATCAACAAATGAATAATATTATTCATTCATTTCAAACAGGTAACACAAACTTCTATACTATTATTGAAAAAAACAGGATTTGATTTTTCAATAGAATATTGGTTAACTATGCATATTGGATGTTATTATGATAGTATATATAATGTTTATGTTATATTTACTTTACCTTTTATATTTGATCTTCCATTTATGATTATGAATGATACGATACACACTTATTTTAATCATTCTAACGATCAATTAAATTGTTTAACATCGATGTTATATATGAAAATGACAGGAGTAATTGTATTGATTGGAGAAAATGAAATTCTTAGTAAATCTTTTCTGAAGATGTTAAAAGAAGGATCATATCGAAGTAGATATTTTTATTTGATATTAATTTATGAAATATTTTCTATATATAGAAAAATCAATTCAAATAAAACCAAATGGAATTTATCAAATGGAACATGATGATGATCTTTTAACACAATTTCATATTCTTGAAATTCGAAGACGATATGAAAATCAATCAAGTAATTTATATTATTTCATTCTTTCAATATTTTTTAAATATAATATTATTTCAAGGTAATGGGTTTGTTCATACAACAATCAATTGGCTTATTTGGATGCCTCATATACAAATATTAGATATTGATAATGAACTTTTATTACAATTAATTCTTAATAATTTTAGTATAGATCAATTTTTATTTCTTAAAATATTAATTCTTCGTCAATTGAATAATTCTTTTAATAATGAATTATTAACAATTGTTAATCGTCTTGGTAGATCATCTTCACTTAAAACTATTCATTTACAACAATATAGACTAAATTTACATCTTACAATTGATGATCTTTATTTGTGTTTACATGAAATTTCTCATCATTTCTATCGATTAAAAGTAATGACAATTGAATTTCATCAGGATAATTTTTTTGATAGTCAAATTTTGGAAAAATTAACTGATATTCAAAAAAAGAATTGTCAATTGGATTATATTTATTACTCAAAAACTTATATTGAACTTTGTTTTGCTCAAAAATTTTAATTGTAGAACTTTAATTATCTTCATGTGATCATTTTAAAATTATCTAATGAACACATTAAATAATAAATACGAGAAGAAAACTTTTTACAGATCATATCAGACAATTAGTTAGAAAAAATAATTAAATGTTAGATTACTGATTTATTCAACAATTCTAATAATTACGTAGAGTTATAAAAGTTAAGAATAATCATATATTGATGATGAGAGAAAAATTGTTTCAATCTAAACTTGGCCTAGGTCAAAACAGGATAGAATATTTAATAACTCAAGCCGCATCTGACTTTCATAAATAAATTGCGTAGAAGATAAAGAATAATATTGACATTAACAAAATGGAGACTAAAGTCCTTTATTTCTTACATATTTCTACACTATATGGAGTTTTTATTGGCATATATTGAGCAGAGATATTGATTACTTTTACAAGCGCCTAGGTGAGTTTACAATGAGAGACGTATTTGAGGAAACGGAGGGCTAATGGGCTCGATGCATTCTTTCAGAAATTTTGCTGAGAATATTTTAGTACCTTGTTCTTTAAGCTTCAAAATATTTCTTTTAAAAAGTTCTGTTTGAAGTATCAGAACAAAAAATTCGATTTCGCCCTTTCCTCATTGAAAAATCTTGAATACGTCCTTGATTGTACTTTGCTTTGCTGAAACAACAGACACAATTGGTAGTGTTACAAAGCTAGAATTCTAACGCCCTGCTTACAGATATTTCATCTAAATCGACCTACTCTACACCAACGAGCTGACAAAACTCAGCAGTGGGACCCATAAAAAGGCTTTTGGTATATCATTCATCGATAATTGCATAAGCACACGCAAGGTTTTTAAGTGTAAACCTACATCTTATTTACAACGTATGACTCTCGTTTTCATTCTCTCGAATTGTTCTACACTTAAAAACAGACGAATCTCGGATCTGAGAATGGCCTAGGCGAATCTAAGATTGGCCTAAATTCGAGAGTGGCCTCCGACATATATATAAGATTATAATCATTTCATATATACCAGGTTGTTATACCTATCTATGTGTATATAGCCACTTCCATTATATATATGATCGAAGTGTAATAAAATTTTTTTGTAAGATTGATAAATAATGATAATAAATGTTGGCATAAAAATATTTTGTAATAAGTATGCTTTCAACTTAATACTTCAAAAATATCTCATTGCTATATATAAGAATTCGTAATTTTGAACTCAAAATTATCAATCACAGTTTTGATTTTTTCGTTTATGTATTGATCATGCTATCATTTTTTTTGCGAAATTTTGTTTTGCACAATATCATCAACGTATGCATTGCGTATCCCCCTACTATTGAGAAACAAAGAAAAAAAACGTGTATGTATAATACGGTGTGTTGTAAATAGATATTTCTTGTGAGATAGTTTGAAAAAAAATATTGCGTGATTACTGAAGCATAACAATGAATAAATGATGAGACAGAAATAATATTTCGCGATAGTGAAAAAAAGCAAGCTTTCCATAACAACGTATTCGATTTAAACTCAATACAATATTTTATCTGGTAAGAACGAAAAAAAACGATCTTACTATTTTAATTATAAGATTTCTTTTAATATGACATACTATGATAACTGAGCAAAATATAAACCATGTGTATAATGGATATAAATAAATAAAATTCTTTTTAGAAGAAAGAATAAGTTAATCGGAATATAATGAAAAACATCAGTTGAATACAAACAAGCACGTATTTATACTATCTTGATAATGAGCATGTGAAGTGAAAATGAAAGCAAGCATCAACTTAAAGATAAGTTTGAAACTGTAATAATTAGAACGTTTTTATTATACATAATTCGGAGAAGTACATTTTTTGTTGCGAGTATATCAACCATAATTTAGATATTCACTGATTAAGGAAATAGTGGACTTTTGTTTTAATGCTCATTCCACATATTAATATGATCAAATGTTATGGAATTTCAGTTTTTCACATTGTGACACTTATATCGCCTGGATAATAAAGTTAAACTCTCTGAAATTTTCATCATAGATGGAAACCATTTAGATCTAGTATACGATTATTATATCTTTAGAATGAAATAAGACTTCAGCATGTTACTATGTAATGAAACGACATGCAAATAAATACTCTGCATAAAAGTTATTCAGTTTTTCACTAGCTTTCACAACATCAGATTACTTTTTAGTGATCATAACTGCATCCAATAAAAAGATGAAGATACCGTCCGTTACAGAATTTTTCTCTTTTCTCCTAAAATCACGGATTAAATGAGAAGATAAAAATTTTGCAAGAATAAATAGATATTCGCCATATTCATCATAAAATTCTGCATCTATTAAGCCATTGTTTACGAAAAACTTTTAGAAGAAAACTTTTTGTCGTTGCCAAGGCCAACGATTTTCGAAATATAATCAAAGTAGATATTTTCAAAAACTCAATACTTCATTTTATTCAGAATTCGATTCTGATTCTAAATGTATGTAAACATATGTATACTTATGAAGAAAACTATCAAAAGTATTTCAATAGTCTAGAAACGTATTCCGTTTTTGATACTAATGAAACTTTGTAACGCAGCACTTTAAGGAAATTAATACGAAACTTAGATTAAACCGCAATTAAAATGAGTACATTCAATAGAGGATGTTATATTCTATCTGCATTTACTGTTTTTTGTTTTAAAAATCAGTGACATAAATGAGCAAAATAAACTATAAGCGAGTTTGTTACGAAATTCATCAACATCGTTCATCTAGATTATTGGATTAATTACCCTTAAGAAAGATTGTATATATTTTAAGTAACCAAGACTCCACAGAAATAGAAACGCTCCCGCTTCACACATTATTGATGATGCTGTTTTCAACATTAGATTCAACTTTCTTTAATTTTAAGTTCAAATTCTACTTATTTGTGAGTGATCATTACCTGATCATGCCAATAAAACTAATTAAATGCTTAATTAACTTTTTCTTTGGTATTCAAAACGTAGTTTATCAATTTTTATTTTAGTATAATTTGTTTCTATTATTTAGCTTCACGACACTAACATACTGATTAACAATATGCATAGACTGGAGAAAAAGATAGGCGGTATTTTTAGTAGGAAGAAGAGCAAAGAACCACCCTCATCTTCTGAAAATATTTATGTAAACAAAGACTTACTAAGACGTAGAAATATTCGTCCGGTTCAAAACTTTCTACTGATCTGGCTCGACAGCAACATTGATGAAATTAAAAATGACGATTGTATCAATACAATGTCCAAACTACGAGAAGTCGTAAATACCATACATACATTTAATACTACCGATGAATGTATTGATTTTATCAGTGATATTCAGGAAGAGAAAATTTTCTTGATCTCTTCAGGTACGCTTGGACAAATAGCAGTGCCTATCATACATGCAATGTCACAGGCGAGAACTATTTATATTTTTTGTGAAAATAAGGCTTACCATGAACAATGGGTAGCAAACTGGTCAAAAGTGAAAGGTGTCTTTACAGATATAAAACCGATCTGTGAAGCACTAAAACAGGCCGTACAAGAATGCGATCACAATACCATTTCGATGAGCTTCGTAAGCACAAGTGATCATACAATAAATAAAAATCTTGATCAACTCGATCAATCCTTTATGTATACTCAGATATTAAAGGAAATTCTTTTAACAATTGACTTCGGGCAACAACATATCCAAGAATTCATTAACTACTGTCGTGAACAATTCGCTTATAATACAAGAGAATTAAAAAATGTTGATGCACTCGAAAAAGAATATCATATACATCTTCCAATCTGGTGGTATACGTATGATTGTTTTCTTTATTCTATGCTGAATCGTGCTTTACGATTGATGGAAGCTGACCTCATCGTAACTATGGGCTTTTTCGTTAAAGATCTTCACAAGCATATTGAAAAACTACATTCTGCACAATATGATGGTCTTACTCATTCCAGTCAATTTACAGTATATCGTGGTCAAGGTCTCTCGACAAAAGATTTTGATAAATTATGCAACACAAAAGGTGGACTATTATCTTTTAATAATTTCTTATCCACAAGTATAAATCGGCAAGTATCACTTAATTTTGCCCGGCAAATAATGGAAACTTCTGATTTAGTGGGTATCTTATTCGTCATGAAAATTGATTCGTCTATACGTTCAACACCTTTTGCTAAAGTCCGTGATGTTAGTTATTGTAAAGATGAAGAAGAAATTCTCTTCTCAATGCATTCAATTTTTCGAATTGTAGATATAAAACAAATGGACAACAACAATACCAACCGTCTCTGGGAAGTGAAATTGACATTAACAAGTGATAATGATCCAGATTTGCACACTTTAACTGAACAAATACGCAAAGAGACATTTCCAGATGCACAAGGATGGGATCGAATGGGTTATTTATTAATTAAAGTTGGACAGTTTGGTAAGGCTCAACAAATCTATGAAATTATGCTTGATCAAAAATCCAATGAGGCTGAAGAAGCACATATTTATCATATGCTCGGAATGATCAAGGATGACCAAGGAGAATACGCACAAGCAATTACATATTATGAAAAATCAATTGAAATCAATCAGAAGATTCTCACTCCTACACACTCTGATCTATTGGCTTCTTACGGTAATGTAGGTGGTGTTTATAAAAACATGGGCGAGTATTCAAAAGCACTTTCATACTATGAAAAAGCAGTTGAAATCTACCAAAGAACTCTCCCTTCAAATCATCCTAATTTGACTGCTTCTTACAGTAATATTGGTTTGGTGTATAACAACATGGGCGAATATTCAAAAGCACTTTCATATTATGAAAAAGCATTTGAAGTTACCCAAAAAACTCTACCTCAAAATCATCCTGATTTGGCTACTTCTTACAATAATATTGGTTCTGTGTATAACAACATGGGCGAATATTTAAAAGCACTTTCATATTATGAAAAAGCACACGAAATCTATCAAAAAACTCTTCCTCAATATCATCCTGGTTTGGCTATTTCTTACAGTAATATAGGTAGTATGTATGCTGACATGGGCAAGTACTCAAAAGCACTTTCATATTATGAAAAAGACCTTGAAATTTCAAAGAAAACTCTTCCTCAAAATCATCCTCATTTGACTATTTCTTACAGTAATATTGGTTTGGTGTATGATAAAATGGGCGAGTATTCAAAAGCACTTTCATACTATGAACAAGCACTTGAAATCTTCCAAAAAACTCTTCCTCAAGATCATCCTCATTTGGCTACTTCTTACAGTAATATAGGCGGCATGTATGCCGACATGGGCAAGTACTCCGACGCACTTTCATTTCATGAAAAGGCACTTGAAATCTACCAAAAAACTCTTTCTCAAAATCATCCTCATTTTGCTATTTCTCACAATAATATTGGTTGGGTGTATGACAAGATAGGCGAATATTCAACAGCACTTTTATATTATGAGAAAGCGCATGAAATTGTTCGAAAGACTCTTCCTCAAAATCATCCTCATTTAGCTACTTCTTACAATAATATTGGTTTGGTGTATAATAACATGGGCGAATATTCAAAAGCACTTTCATATCATGAAAAAGCATTTCAAATTCGACAAAAAACTCTTTCTCAAAGTCATCCTGATTTGGCTCAATCTTACAATAATATGGGTTTAGTATATTATAACATGGGCGAGTACTCAAAAGCACTTTCATTTCATGAAAAGGCACTTGAATTACGACAAAATAGTCTTCCTGAAAATCATCATCGTTTGGCTCAATCTTACAATAATATTGGCTTGGTGTATAACAATTTAGGCATGCACTCAAAAGCACTTTCATCTTATGAAAAAGCACTTGCAATTTTACAAAAAACTTTTCCGCAACATCATCCTGATTCGGCTGAATCTTACAGTAATATAGGTGATGTATATTCTAAAATGGGTGACTATAAAAAAGCACTTTCATTTTATGAGCGTGCTCTGGATATAGGACAATGTGTACTACCTACTAATCACCCACATCTTGAAACATTCAAAAGGAACGTTGAAACTATAAAAGAAAAATTGTATTTGTGTTTTTTTTCTATTGGAAAATAAAGATTTAAAAAAAATAGAAAGAATATTTTCGCATTCAAGAGAAGCGTGCGTACAGAGAAATTCTGTTAAGTTGAAAAAACACAATAAAACGATGCTCTCTGATAAGATAACCCGTACATATACGTATATCAACATTTATATATATAGTCAAACTACCTTCACGGCAGAATTTGTATTTTTCATCCGACAGGCTTCATGAAAAAAATAAAGATGAAAGAGAAAAGAAGAAAAAAAATCTCATCGATTGAATGAATTATTTCTATCCATAGTGAATAGCTAATAAATTTGAAACATTAAAAGTTATTCAGCATATGTGGAAATTAATGATTTAATTGATGAGAAGAATATAATTCCACCTTAGAATATAATGAATTTTTATAGGATTGATGTTAATTGATTTAGTTTTTTTGAGTTTTCCACATGGAAAAACAAAAAAATATGGTTCACTTCAACTACAGTGAGTGAAGAGAAATTTACATATGTCAGCAACAGCATGTAAAAAGAAATATAATAATAGTCATTTAAAAAACGAGAATATTCAATAAACAAAGATGCACGATGTTGATTTATACACAGAATATGTTATTTTAATTGATAATATCTTTACATAAAGATTAATAAATGAATAAATTTAAACATGTCAAATAAAATAAAATTCATGAGATTTTAAAAGTTAAACTTCTCGATCAAATCTATTCATTACTTATAGTGATTGTCTAAAAAGAAGTTTTCTTTATCTGAATTTATAAAATAGAACTACTATCTGTATTCAATTATAAACTAGAACACATGCTTGATTAAATTTAAAAACGAAAGAATTAATAAAAAAAATGTATTGCTTTTGTTATGAAGTGACTAATCATTGAAATAAAGGAGGAACATAAATGCTAGTCACTAAAATATTTTCAATATATTTTGGAAGTGTTAATATATAAATGTTTTGTTATGTGTGTATAGAAAATCCAGAATGGATAAGTGTTACAGGAAGTACTCACACTTTCATCCATGCGTGAATCTATAATAAAAAAATTCATAAGAGTACTATTCAGAGTACACAAAAATTCTTCACACTCATTAAATTTATCAAGTGCTCGTGCAAGTAATCTGAATATTTCATGCGGATAAGTCGTATTCGCTTGATGAATAATTTGACTAAGGTGCGATATTTAGGACACATAATGTTTGTTGAGAAATTTTAGATTAAATTTTTCTATTATATACTAGCTAATCTTTTACTTTTAGATACGTTTATTTTCGTCGAAATCGAATATTGATATTTATTCAGATTATTTATAAAGTCTTGTTACTATTATGAAGTTTTTTTTTAAAAATTCTTTTTCTTAAATTATTTCACGCATTCTAAACTTAACTGAATTCCCATGTCAACTATGATATATATGTAGATTATTGAATGAGATGTGCTTATGTATGACTATCTTGCGATAAATCTTCTGATTAAAGCTTCTCCTTGTGACTTTTTAATTAGATATACTCTCTGCAAGAATAATGATTAATATAATGTGAAGCAATGACGGTATGAATGACTCAACAGATGATACAGACACAATAATACAGGAAGTAGAGCGAAATAAAATTTCAGTTTTCATAATTTTTTGAAATACTGTAAATAATCATTCTTGATTAACTATAGATTCTATGCTTGTATTTATTTTGATCAATCGAAAAAGAGAAAGAAAATGAATTGAAATTGTTCGTCGTCTATGACTTTATTTTTAATTTTATTGAATACAACATCACATAGAAGGATCAACTTCACGAACTCCTTCAGTACCTCTACTCATATCATATGTACTTTCATCTTTATAGTTTACAGTTTGATAATTTTTGACTCTTTTTGCAATCCATTCTTGAGCTGTTAAAATATGTTCTTCAGATTGCTCTTCTTTTCCATTATTCATGAGACTTTTCATTAGAATATTATTTTCTGGTCTTGAAAAGTAAACTACACTATAGCGATCTACTACGTCGTCAAGTTCAGGTATATTTACAATACGATGAATGTTTGATTTAAGTAGACCACCAGAAAGTTTCACCATAGAGTCACCAAGATTAACAATAGCGTGTCCTGGTAAGGGTCGAACGTTTAGCCATTCTCCATTTGGTGTCAAGACCTGCAAGCCTTCTAACCGATTAAACAAGATTGTTATTGAACCAAAATCAGTATGTGCACCGAGAACCACATCTGCAACACTTCCCTTTTGAGTAGGATACATAGTAGACTTGGTAACTCTTAATTGATCTCCACTAGATTCCATAATTCTGTGCAAATCAGGAAGTACTCGTGAGTCTAATCCCAATTTTATTGATAAAGCCTCAAGAATCACAAGTACAATTTCATGCGATTTCATTATATAATTTTTTATAATACTTTTTGCATCAATAATTGGATTAGGAAAATCATTTTTATCTTTCATAAGAATTTCATCTTTTGAAATATTCCAAAATTCAATCTTATCCGGAGTACCTTTTCTATCAGCACACATTGAACCGACAGCCTTATAACCAAAATAGACTCCGTTTTTACCATCCATCAAGTATTTCATTTTAGTATCTAATGATAATTTGAAGATATTTTCAGCAAGTGTAAATATAGGAGTTGGATCTAATTGGTTATCTAGTTTGAGATAGAAGAATCCCAATTCTGTAGATACTTGAAATAGTTTTTCAAATTCTGTAGGAACTTTTTGAACGAGAAGATTGTAATCAATAACCATGAGCGATATATTTGATACAGTTTCTACCAATTCTGGTAATGATGATGACATTGGAATTCTTTAAATTTTAATAATATTAAATCAAATAAGAGAATATTAAAAGAATTTTTTATCCAGATATGCGTTATATCACCAACGAGAATATTTATCTAAGAACAAAGATATTCATATACGTCTTTTACTAAATATAAAAAAAAACATTCAATCAATATTGTCTAAAAAATGAGCAATCTTACTTTTGATTATTAATCAAGACAAAAAAAATGAAGTTTGAAATTATATCAACTCACTTTTCAGTTCGATTATTAAGATTGTGCGTTCAACATTGTTATTTTAAGGAATGATTTAGTTGAACACATCGTCATGTTTTATTCTATCTGTGAATGCGAAGTTCCTGAGTAAACATGTATGTCTTATTTAAAATAAAAACTTATTTGCCTCTATATCGGTTCATTTCAGATACTAAATCCATGTCATATACTTATAATATACATGCTCATAGACTCTACAAGAAACTTTTATCCAATATATGAGCTTAAAAGAATTGAAACTAAATCATCATACATGATGTATAGAATACTCATTACAAAATTTTAAAGAAATTTCGGCTTATTAACTCCTACAGTATTAACACTTAAAAAGAACTAAATTTTTCTCGCGATAATCATAGTCTGTTTTCAATTAAATGTTTATTTAAAAGAAAAGATTTAATATACCATATTTTATTACCATTTTATCGATTATTTTCATTACACAACCATGGAAATATATTTAAAAAGATCAGTGTATTTATAATATAATGATAGCGCAAATAAATTCTTACATTTAAGTCTTTGACTGAAGTAAATAAGAGATAATATATTCTTATCAATTAATTTAATATAGAACGAAGAAAGGCAAGACTAAAACTCCTATTATCTACACATGTATTTTAATAATATCATTTTTTTACTAGTAAAAAAAATTCTGAGTAGCATTTTTATATTTTGTTAAATTATTTTTGATTTTATTTAATAATTCAATATCGATGAATATATGATAATACCATGGATAATGATATATAATATAGAAAGTAAAATATACGTGATATAACATCGAGAAAAAACAAGAATGAAAGAAATAAAAATGAATACAAAAAATCTTGTCTTTATATTTCTCTTTTATAAGGTTGATAAGATGTTTGATATCATCTTTGAGCTTTTAACATTCCTAAATCTGAACAAATACTTAATTATTCATTTGTTCCATTTAATTTTGATTTTAATGAACCAAATGCATGTAAGAATGTTCGATCATCAGTTTTATTTACTAATTTTGAATATAATCTAGTAAAGTTAGTTTATATAGATTTTTTTATTACTATATACTTACTATCACAACACATGTGAAATAGTGATTCTCAACTATTGTATTCATTTTTAATGATCTTATTGAAATGAATATTGAATCAAAAGTTACACGATAAATGAGTATTTATCTCCAAAATTTTGTTCATAAGATTCCATCATTGTGATGTTCATTTATCCTATTAAATTCATAGCAAAAGTTCCAAATGATTGAACTATTTCAAGATTAAATTATGATAACGAATAAGCTTGAATTGTTCGCAATGAACCTGTTCATTTCTTTCAATCTGTTTGATACAAAGCATACTGATTAATGAATTAATCTAAGATCATATGACATATAAAAATTCTTAAGATTATGTAACTAAGATCGATTTCTAATAACTAAGGTTAATTCAATAAATTTTTTTGAATTTTCTTTCATATGACGGTATAGTACGACTGTTAAAGGAGAACAAGGTGAAAATTATGAGAGATTATGAAATTAAGAAATCCATTTGTTTTCTTTCATCAATACGCCAAAGTTTGATTAATTTTAAATATTACCTTTTTTTGCCTCATCGAGGTCGTTTTATATTGAAGTAGTTATTAGTTCGATATATGGCAGATATTTGTATTTATTTTCATTCGATAATTGCTCTCATCATTAATACAAATATTCTCATGTTATTCATTCAATTCTATTTTGCTCAATAAATCGTAGTAGAATGAGTTTCGAATGCAACTATCAAATATTATTTCTTCTACAGAATGCTACGTAGATGGATGAATAGATTTGACTAATGTTTTGGTCGATCAGTATGTCGTTTATGACGGACGTATATATATACATTTTTCTTTTTCGTTCAATGTGTGCGTAAAAGGTTAACGTATTGAGAAAAGCAAGATAACTGTTTGATGTCGAATTTAGTCAAATAATCTCTCCTTGAATAAAATCAGCGATCAACGAATAGACAAATTTTGAATTTATAAGAATCTAGCACAGAAAAACTACGAAATTGTGATATAGTTAATATTGAATTTGTGTTATTTTTGGGTCTACGACGATTGTGTGTAAGAACATTGTGTGTAAGACAATTATGTGCAGACAATTGTGTGTAAGACAATTATGAGAACAGACAATTGTGTGTAAGATAATTGTGAGAAGAGATAATTGTGTGTAAGACAATTATGAGAACAGATGAATATGCACATATCGACTAATTTTATTTGCACCGATTAATACTAAAGAAAGTGATAAGAAAATGATCAAGGTATTTTCCCTAAATATTCGATCTACAAATTCCAGATCTTGATCCACTTTACAATTATTATGAAGATTATTATATTGGTAGGTTTCGAAGTCGCAACAGAAGAACAATTCCAACGTTTCCAATCACATGTTGGAATGTACACCATTTGTTAAGGAACCAGTTCGATCATACAAACAACGCTGTCGAAGGATGGCACCGACGACTGAACAATATCGTAGATTCAGCCCATCCTGGATTTTGGCGTTTTTTGAGTGATCTTCAAACAGAGCAATCATACGTAGACGGTGAAATTGCTCAAATAGTAACAGGTCTCGTACCAAAACCAAAGAGAGCTAAAACTCAACAAACAGCATCCAGAGTTCTACGGATTTTAGACAATTCTGCAAATGATAATATACAAAAAATAACACCGATTGCTCACACATTCATGTTATAATTGTTCGTTGATATGTTCATCTTGATCTATTTTTGTTATTTTGTCTACTGCTTTATGTTCACTATCTTTTACTTTTTGAAAAAAATATTCATTTACACTCAACATTCACTCATTTTGCACACAAATATCTTACACACAATAGTCTGTGCACACAATTTCCTTGCACACAATTGTCCATACACACAATTGTCTGCACACAATTGTCATCCACACAATTGTCTTACACACAATCGACCGCCTCCCGTTATTTTTCTCTGAAGATACTCATTTTTGCTCATGTTGAGTTGTACAAGATAGTGAAATGAGTTATGAGTTACACTCGCAGGTGGATGATTGCAAGATATCAAATGAGTAGATAATATTTGCACTTTAATTTGAATTATTACATATACAAGTGTTTGCAAAAAAAACTTGGAAAAAACTTTTTTATCTTAAAAGATTTTTCTCTGCTGTTATAAGTAACTACACAAGTTATTTTTTGAGAGCCAAGTCCTCGCCAGATATACTACACGTTGTATACCACTGAGCACTATTTATTACAATATTGACAAGCTAAAACAAACATGTTCACTTAAGCATCGAGGTGAAAATGATCGACCATGTGCCCTTGATAGGAAATAAAAAGCGATTGGTCAATACATACGGTACAATAATGAAGTAACTCTTAGAGAAATAAAAGAAAATCTATTGAAAATGAATCACAAACCAATATCTATAACAGTAATTAGTCGTCACCTTTACGAACATGGTTATAAAAATGTTTTATCTCAATGTATTGAACTATGTATTCGATATTACTAGCCGTAGGCTGTCATTTGCTATGCAAAACTTTGAGAAGGTTCTTGTTTGAGGAAATGTTGCATAACAAGATGGGCGAGTTTTATTGGAAGTACTTTAATATAATACTTAGAGAAGAAATTCAAAAAAAAAAGACTCATGAATTCCAACATTTTTCAGATGAAAAAGTTAAAGAAATTGAAATATCCATGACAAATATTTCTGATGTGTTGAAGGAAACGAGATATTTCTATATCTTTTTTATGATTCAATCAAAAACATATGAAATTATACTGTTGTAGAGTACTTGTCATGGGCTATCTACCACACTATAAAACAATTTGAAAAGCACTTGTATACAAGAAGATATCTGTGAAAGAAGGTTTCCAAGTTTTTTTTGCAAACAACTGTATATGTCTGTTAGGTTCTCTTTCTTTTATTTCCAACAAAAAATGAAAAACAACCTAAACTTGTACAAAAAAGTAAAAATCGACAATACAAAAAAACCAATATAAATATCAGACGTTCAGTGGTAGAAGAACAACAACAGCGATAATAATAATAATAGAAGAGAGAGAGGAGAAAAACAATACATATATGTGTATAACAAATAAAAAAAAGAAAAGGAAAATAAATAAAAATTACGAAGGATTGTCATCTATTTATAATAGATGGCAGATCCTGACAATGCCAAACTTGAATTCAGCTATTCAAATATTGAAGAATACCCAGGATAACAGTAACACAGTGCGGATGTGATGGGTACTCTGAAGGAAGAATACTCTGTTGAATAGTAGAAAAGTCGAATACTCGAATCGTTCAATTCAAGTTTCAAGTTTGACACTAATGTTTCTTATAATAAAAATATCTAAAGATGTTTTCTAAACCGATGGTTTAACCCTTGTAAATTCTATAAATTTGAATGGAGAGGTCAAAAATAAAAATGATCAATTTTATCACTAAAGAGTAGCTTCAACTATCTGTGACAAAAATTCCAGCCCAATTGAATAATGTTAGAGAGTAGTTATCTATGGTATAATTGAGCGCTATGCATGAAAAGCTGATTTAAAGAAAACTCAAATTAACCCGAAAAAGTCGAAAGTTTGTTTTTTAGTAATCCTATGAGAAATCTCTTATGGAGACCTTCTATTAATTCGTATTAGAGAGTAAAATTTCGACAATTTTTCGTACAGTCGATTTTCGTAGAAATCAAATAAAAATTTAATGGCAAACCAGATTGAGCTTGTTCAAATACAGATTGAAAGATTAATATCCAACTTCTTTCAAAACAATTGTTATCTAAAGGCTCTCTCAGAATTGAATAACTAGCAGTTAAATATTTATTATTTAATAATGTGTCGCTTTTTATTGAAGTTAAAAATGATTAAAAATATATGTTTCTGAAGCATAACTCCTTGGCAAGAAAACAATATAATGAACAATATAGAAAAATAATAAAATATTTAAGTAGATGAAAAAGTTTAAGAGAAGTCAAGATACAATATATGATCTTCTAAAGATTTAAAACACCCAATCGAATGGTGGCGAATGGTAAACTTCAAAATCATCAGGATTCGACGAATTTCCGAAATGTTTTAGGGCCGAAAATTTGATTTTATATCGACCAGGATGAAGATTCTCTATCTGTCCATCTGCAACACTTCCATCTATAGTATCCAGAGTAACTTGACCATCCCAGAATGTTGAATGTGATGATAGGTAACCTACAGTTACGCCAGGAACTACATTTCTGGGTGCGTCTAATCGAGCGAATGGAATACGCTCCCACCGAGAGTAAATTATAACAGAACTAAAGTAGAAATAAGAAAACTATTCTTGAAGCGATGTCAAGCAATTACAACTTCCTAATTTTAGTGTATTGTGAGAAAAAAA
>JAJEKB010014244.1:0-14642 GCA_022393335.1 Macrotrachela quadricornifera
AAAAAAAAAAAATGAAAGAATGAATAAGAAAAAATCTTAAGATTGTTTCTTACCTCTAATTGAAATACAGCGAAGTGTCTTCAAACACTCATTGTCATTTGTAATACGTAGACAATCAATAAGTACATTTAACAATGAAGGTATAATATTTAATAAAGTCACTTGTTGATGAGCAATTGTTTGAGAAAACAAATTCATATTAAAATTACCAGTCGGATGAAGTAGAATTAATTGGCCACCTTTTATTAAAGTTCCAGCAATCTCTAACAAATGATCATTGAAAGCAACCGATGTATGATGAAGAACAACATCTGTTGATCGAATCATGTTTGAGCGAATGCACGAAACAAAATTGCGATGACGAAATTGAACCTATGATGATTACAAAGTATTTAAAAAATTCAAGTTTTTTCTATGCACTCACTGCTTTGAGGAATCCCGAGAAGTCACTTGTAAAAGTGATGTATGCAATATGATCAGATGTAACATTGACAGAATCAAAATCTATTTGTATTTCTTCGTTTATTTGAGAAGAACAAATGACTTGATCAACTTGAACTATTAAGCATTCGAAAAGAACTTGATCATAGGTGGATTGATGCACGAGAATAATATGAGCATCAGTTTGTTGAATGCATCTGTTCATTTTTTCCTGAAGATCATGTAAGTTTAAAGAAGTATAAACACATCCACTCATCCAGATACTTATCATTCCAATTATCATTTCAAAAGATCGTTTCATCAATTGACAAACAGTTTGACCTGGTTGAACAACATATTTAGTGATTAAGTGCTTCGCTAATTGTTGAGAATAGTAGAGAAGTTCACTATAAGTCATCGATGCATTTTCTTGAACTAAAGCCACTTTTTGAGGATGAAGATATATTTGATAAGCAAAGTCCCAATGAATACAGTCTATTCGACTGTGATCCAGGAAGGTATTGTTTAGAGTATGTATTAATTCAAGTTCATGTGGTAATAAGAGAGAAAATTGACATATATTAGAAATAGAGAAGAGTTGATCAAACATCTTCTTCAAACGATTTGCCATTGTAGAAATTGTTGATTTGTCATAAAGGTCTAATGAAGCATTAAAAACAACAGAAATGGTTTCATTTTGACGATGTTCCTGAAGTGTACATGTTATATCAAATTTAGCAATATTCCCAGCAAGTAAATTTCGATCTATAATATTAAATGTGGTTCCATCGTCGAGTTTAATATTTTGTTCATTGTTATTGTTTGTTGTTTCAACAAGAAAAAGTGTTTGAATAAATGATGATGTTAGTTTTGGATTTAATTTCACAATTTCTTGATAAGGTAAATGTGAATGTGGAAGAATATCAAACCAATATTGTTGAATTCGATGACAAAAGTTTGTAAAAGATTCATATGGATCCATCTTTAATGAGAATGGTAAAGTATTTGCAAAAAAACCAATAATATGTTGAAGTTGATAATGAAATCTATTCGCTACAACTATATTTGTGCATAGATTGAGTTGCTGACTATTGGACATTTTGAAAAGAAAGGCTAAGAAAGTAGTTAAGCCAACTTGAAAAAGTGTTAAATTTGATTGAGAAATAAATTGATTTAATTTCATAACAAGATCATGATCAAGATCGAATGTTACTGTATAACCTTTACCTGTTTGTAAAGAAGATTTTTGTTGATCAATTGGATTGTCTGAGATTATTTGAACATTTTTCCAATATTGTCGAGCATTCGACCAGTCTTCTAATCGTTCATATTGTGTATAATCAAGATATGTAATTTTGTCATCATTATTATTATTAGGTAATTCTCTTGTTATAAGAGCTTGTCGAAGGTCATTAATAAATATTGTAATTGATTTCCCATCAATAGCACTATGATGAAAGTTGAATATGATAATATCATTTTGTTTTAAATTAGAATCATTTTCATCATTAGATAAATAGTGAAGTACATGGCATCGAAATACATGACCTTGTTCAAGATTAAATAAAGATCGATTTGTTTCTTCATTATATAAAATTTGCTTCATATGAATATAATTTGTCACATAAGTTATTTTGAAATTATAATTATCGTCTGATATTGGTAATATATTCTGCATAAGTTTATCTTGATTATAGATTAATGCTGTTCGAAGAATAGAATGTTTAGCAATAATAAGTTCAAGAGCATGTTGAAGGTGATGTGTAGAAAATGTTGAGTTGGACGACAATTTGTAAAGAAGTAACTCATTATAAACAGATGTTTGTTCATTGATCAATCCATTGAAACGAACTTTTTCGTCCATCCAAAGACGTTGTTGACCAAATGACGCCATTCCTGTATAACGATAAAATAATACATCCAAATTCTTTTTATCGAAAAAACATACCTTGCATGAGATGAAGTGGACTCCAAATGGTATGTGATTTTGGCTCGCTACTTGTCAGAAGTTGAACATGTTTATCAATCGTTGGATTAGTAAAAAAGTCAAGTATGTTAAGTTGATTATCTGGAGCTAGATGGAATTGATAATAATTAAAGAATTCCATCAATGTAAGAGATGAGCCACCTAATGCAAAAAGATTCATTTGATGAGGAACAGTGTCAAGTCGTAATGTTGAACACCATAAATTATGCACTTCGTCTTCTAATGCTGATGATATCTGATTTACATTTTGGTCAGGATTTGGATCATAGCGGATTGATGGTAATGGAAGTTGTTTTCTATCAATTTTTCCATTGGTATTGAATGGAAATTTATCGAGGAGAATAAAATAAGATGGCACCATATACTGTCGAAGATGTTTATTGCAATGTTCTCGGATTTCTTCAACAGGAAGGTCTAAATCTTTTGAAATAATATAAGCAATAAGTAGATCATCATTGTATGGAACCTTTATAACAAGACAATTGGAAATCTTGCTAGGAGACCATCTGATAATTGTATTTTCAATTTCACCTGTTTCCACACGTTGACCACGTATCTTGATTTGAAAATCCACACGCCCAACATATACAAGTTCACCTTGCATATTATATCGAGCTAAATCACCTGTTTTTAGATAGATTTGATTGTCAATACTGATAAACATATTAGTTGTACGCTCTGGATCATTTAAATAACAATTAAATAGAAGTGATCCTAGAAAGAAATTAAAAAAAAAATTTTTGTAATAATTATTGAAATGAATAATCTTTACCACCAATGTGAATTTGCCCAATTTTATTTGAATTATTAGGATTAATAATTATTAGATCTTGTTCATCGATGAGTAAACATCGAACACCTGGTAATGGATAACCAATAGGTACAACTGTATTGGTGATGTCTAATAATTGACAACCAATAACTCCCATGCATTCAGTCATACCATATAATATAATGACACGAGCATTGGATGAGCTTAGAAAACCAATAAAACGGGTCCATTCTTGTGGCTTCATTGTTTCACCTAAATTATATCAAAATAAGTAAAAAAATACAATTCCGAAAATAAAGAAAACATTTTTAGTTACCTGTTGTGCATAAGTTATGCACAAACTTGAATGTTTCTAACCGTTGGCTCATCTCCAAATAATTTGTGAGGGCTCGAATTATTCCAGGACCTATTAGAAGTGTTGTCACTTGTTGATGTATAATAGTATGGGAAAAGTAATCCATATTTAAATGACCACCTGGCTGTAGAAGTACAAGGGTACCACCGACGACTAGTGTTGCTGATATTTCGGATATATGTGTAATCCATGAACATGTCCCAACTTGAAGAACTTGTTCTTGAAACGTATATATGCCAAACTGCCATTGAATAATGGCAGCAATAGCGGCCGAAAAACTTGTGTGAGTATGAAGAGCCGCCTTTTGTTGTCCGGTTGTACCTGAAGTACAGATAACAAATGCAGGACCATACTCATTACAAAGTGGCAAATCATTCATTTCTTCAACCCCTAATAATGGGTAAAGTATATTATCCAACAGAATAATATGTTGAACAGTTATTGATGAAAACTGACTGCGAATTTTTCCATGTAGAAAAATATATTGACCTTGCATTTCTTCGAAAACTGCAGCAAGGCGTTTATATGGGTCTGTTAAATTTAATGGGCAGTAAATCCCACCTGCACACATAATACCAAAGATACCACAAATCATCTCGAAACTGCGATCAACTAACTGATAAATAATTTGACCATGAATAATGTTCAATTGGTGCAGATGATATACTACACGTTTAATCTGTTCGATCAATTCGCTGTATGACCACATTTGATCATCGAGTACCACCGCCACTTTTTGAGGATTTGTTAGAGCCGTATCAAACAGCTGTCGTAATACGTAGCATGAGGATGTCATGCTTTGAGAATTTTGATTAAAATTAAGAAGCTCATGAATACAATCTGAAAAACAAGTATTGAAAGTTCATGGAAAATTTTCAGCTATGAATACTTTGATACAATGCAAAGTGAAGAAATCATCTAAATAATTAAATAGAAATTATATATGAACTCGAAATGTGTGAAAAGAAATTGTCACATACATTTGAGACTAGGATTCATCACAACTTTCTCTGAAAACCATTCCAATTGGTTGGCAGCCTTAAAAAAAAGGTTTCGAACATTTTGACACCGAAGACGTCTGTGAAATCGTTTTAATAATTCCTAAAGCGTTTCAAACGATAACTTTCGAAAACTTGGAAGGATTTATAATAAAATCGATCTGTTTGCGAGTATCAGAAACTACTCAGAATGTCTGAAAGTATTACTATTTGAAACGAATCAAAGATTTCCAAAGCTTTTCATATCTATTTTCGATTCCAAAAATACTTAAGTGTTAATTTCGGAGAAAATCATTCATTATACGACAACGATGATGGAGTGATATTTCAGAATTGGCTGATTTTTCAAAAATTTTATTGAAGCGAATGAACTATAGAAGTAATTTTTGAAATTATTAGCTCAATAGGATGAGCTTTTAAAGTGTCGTTTTCGAAATATGAATATTTTTTAGATAATTTACATTTCCATTATTTTACCCATTTTTTAATCAAGTATACAGGGTAAATCAAAATGGTTGCAAGTTGTAGTATTTTGCCAATATCTCCGCATAGATAGATCTTATAACCTTGCATTTTTTGAAAAGATGCTTTATGAAATTCCCCACAAAAATAGCGATGATAAATTCTAGTGAGTTCGCGAGATAGTTTTCTTATAAGGTTAAAACTAAAGCACTGTGCAATGGTATGATGTTCCTGTATTCTAAGAAAAAAACAATGAAAATAACATTAATAAATGTGAAAACTTCATATTTAAATCCGAGTGTTATGTGTACTTCAAAAAGTAAAACGAATTGACGACAAATTCATTTTGATCAAACTGTCTAAAAACTAGCTATCTTGGGTCCACGTTCGGTATTTTGACCTTATCTCGTAAACGGCTCGACCATTTGAGCTCGAGACGTCTCAGTGGGACAGAAAACAGTTTATTTTATAAATTCATTTTATTCAAGTGAGTAAGATATTGGATAAAAGGAGTGCTATAAGTCAATAACTATGGTAATTTGAAGAAATACTACCTTCTGCAAGACCATATTTTGGACTTTTCTCATGTGGTGCACGAAATCCTACGCTTCTTTTTCAATAAGGCACATATCTCGTCAAGAGACATCTCTTGACACTAAATTGTAAGGATAAAAAACCTGGAGAGCCAAGTTAGCATAGACCACACCGCAGGCGACCCTTTCTAGTGACGATTGACTCTACTCTCAGAGTGATATAATTTCTATAGAAATCACAGAAGCTGGCTTTAGATTTGTGTTTTGCTTGGAGAACTGGGTAGGAAAAGTTATTTCAGAATGAATTTGTGCTTGTATCTAACGGGATTACGATCACAGGTAACCTGATGCATCTATAGCAGATATATGATAGACAGAGACATCAGTATTTTCATTACAATGCACCAATGTTAATAGCTAACGAGTGCAAGTATTTTTTATTTGATAAATCTTTATAGTGTCTACCAAACCATGTATCTAAAAGACCTCAAAACCACTAGCCACCTGAGATACACCTAAACATGCTGGTCTCGGCGCACATTTTTTGTGCATGTTGGGATCTTGTTTAGTTAACTTTTAGCTGAAAGACTACGAATTGATTCAAAACTAATATCATATTTGGAATCAGCGTTGAAAACTGCGTCTGTTAATATATATATTAAGTAATTCTGAGAAAAAACTTTTTTAATGAAAAAAATGGTCCTGTAACGCTCCTCAGGGATGGTCAGTAAAGATACTTTTTGCGACAACTCAGTTATTTCTTGACGAATCATTCTCATCTTCAAAATTGACCGAGATATTGATGAGACAATTCTGTGTACAAAATTTCAGCACACTCGGATGAAGTTGTGAAGAATTATCGTGTAAATGGCCCGATAGGCACACTGACCAATTCTATACTGTACTCAATTTTTGAGTACACAAAAATGAGTTTCTAAGCATTTTTAAAAATTTTCCAACTAATAGTTTGAATCATTTATCTTAGAAAACGGTTGAAAAAAATTTTAATATATACAATGTTGTAGAGCTCGACGAACTCTATTGAGCTGTATAAAAGTATCCCTGAAAAAGTTTTTACTGCATTTCTGAAAAGCTGACATCATAATTTTCTACGGCAGAAAGTATAAAACTTTTGAAAATTTATTAAGTTTGACATTAAGACGTTATGAAAACGTTCACTATTTACGAAGGAACGGTTTCAGAAGATGCAGCGCTTTCAACTCGAAATTTAGCGCATCTTATAAATCGTAGTGAGCTATACCCATAATGAGAATATTTCATGCCTGTGATTGGTTTCTAAGGAGATCAAAATGCTTTCATTCTGGCGGAGATACGTTCAAAATACTATCAGCAATAAAACCTCAAAAATATTCTAGAAAACATTCTTTTAGACTTTTTGATTTTTTGCACTGCCTAATGTGCTTTGAGAGTATCTTCACTAGAACAAAAGCATTTAAAAAGATTTTTAGCTCTACAAACGCTGAAAGCTTTAGCAAAACCAGAGAACATTTTTATATAATGCGGTTGAGATATATTAGTATTATCTAGCTATAAAACTAGACACCTTCAATCTTCTTAGAAACAAGCCATAAGCACGAAATATTTTAATCGTGGACGCAGCTCACTAAGATCTACCAGATGCGCTAAGCTTCGACTCGAAAGCGCTCCGGTACCTAGAGACGTCCCTTCGGTAGCATCAATAAATTTCGTTTTCGAAGAGCTTTCTAGTGATATGAAATTCATTACTTACTATACTGGAAATCATAGTACTACATCTTTAGCAAAAGACTATGCACAACCCTTTACATATATAAATTATGCTTCCCAACATATTACCACGAACCTCGATTCTTATACATCGAAAACAAACAGTTGCAACTTATATTGCAAAACTATCGATAATCAAAAATATGGCAAGAAGCCAATATTTTAGGAAGTATTACTTTTGTAACTACTAATGATCCGTTGTATCCTATCAATCTGGAAACAATCTTATCGACGAGCATGAGTGATTTTACCTGATTAATTGATATTTTTTATACTTGTCTTTTCTAATCATTCTTTATATTCTAAACCTATTACAAAGAATATTTTTCATCACAATGACTACTCTAAATAGCCTCATCCATATTCTTCATGTTTGTTCCCTTAATCTCGTCATATTTCAAATAGATAGAGAGAAAAATAATGTTCTTAGCAATGATTCGTTTAACCGCATTGCTGCATATTCTATCAACTTCTCGCTTCTAATCCTTCCTTATAATCTATATATGAAGAAAAAGTACTTTTTATGGCTGTAATTACTTTTAGATGAGTGATCGAAACTTTTTATATTTTCACTCCTAAGCATCTCTCATATCTTATAAGAAAGGAGGACAACTGTTTTCGATGCCCACTGTTACCGCTAAAGGTAAGAATAAAACTTTTTAAATACTTCTCACTTCTAATCATCGATTGTAGTCTGTACAGAATGAAACAAATCTTGTAAATGGTCATCGTTATTTTTAACGAGCATTTCAAAAATTTTGCCAACCGACCACTCTACCTTTCAGCCGCTCTGTCGCTCAGCTGCAATATAATGAATGTATTTGAATCACATTTTCATACGAAATTTGTTTCTGATCTAAGTATACGTATACACGAAGTATATTTTTTGATTTCTATTCAATATTCTTTAGCTTTAGACAATTCATTTTCTACAAAAGCAATGAATCTTTTAATCCATGATAAAAGATTTTCGTCTAACTTTATTACGTTGAAAACGTAATAATGATATTTTTCGCAGTCTTTCCTGAGACTTTTGTTTTGTTTTGAACATCAACCATCTGTAGCTTAGTGGTTAAACACTTTATGGAACGTATTATAGACGAATTAAGTTTATAAAGAACAGCTTATGTCAAATTGAATATGTAGTTAACATATAGTTCATGAGAAATGATGAAATAAAATAGCAACCATTCGTCTATCGTTCTCTGTTTCCCATTCATTTCACGAACAGTGCTAGCACAGCGACAGAAAAGGGAAAATAATAGATAAAAAAAAATTCATCGCGTATGACAACAAATAGACTAGTCTATGTGATTATCGTTTTATTCAAACGCAGATACATCACTACCTTCAACAATTGCTAGAGTTTCTTTGCGTACTTTTTTACCTTTGGAAGTTATTAAAGTTAAATAGATGAGCACAAAAAGTATTATGCTAATGATCTTTATGAAATGATGTTTTTTAATACTTAATTTTTCTACTTCTGCGAATAGTTTCTTTATCAAGCCTAGTTAAAGTTATTCGCTTCATCGCTTGGATAATCATATTCCATTTCCCTGTTATGAGAATTAACTAGCAATATATGTCCGTATATTTCTCGTCACAGCTTTCTCATAATTGGCTCAACTTATATAAACGTGTATTACAATTAACCAAGTTTATGTGTTCTATTAAAGAAAATAATCAGTCGTATTTGTTATACAAGAACGGATGCTATTTTTTTTCAACATTTCTCATGAACTAGAGATTAAGTAGATATTTAATCTGACACAAGCTATTCCTTATAAACTTAACTCATATACAGTACATCTCATAAAATGTTCAAGTACTATGCTATAGATGACTGATGTTCAAAACAAAACAAAAGTCTCAAGAAAGACTGCGAAAAATATCATTATTACGTTTTCAACGTAATAAATTTGGACGCAACTCCTATCATGAATAAAAAAATTCATTGCTTTTCGAGGAAACAAGAGCTAAAGAATATTGAATAAAAATCAAAAAATATACTTCGTATATACGTTTATATACATCGGAGACCAATATTATTTTAAAATGTAATTAAAATAAACTCATTCTACCACAGCAGAGCGGTCGACCAGACGGCAAGTATTTTGAAATCCTCCCTTACCTGAGTAATGAAAAATTCTTTCTATTTCCTATATCTAATCATCCCTGAGATTCTACGGATCAAGAAATAACTATTACCGATGGCCATCGGTAATTTTATCTTAGAGCGCCGAATTTTTTATCCTAATCACTCCTAATCATTGGTTATCTTCTAGAGAGAGAGAAAAAAAAATTGTCGATGGTCACAGTTTTTTTTACCTTAGTAATGATATTCTTTCTCTTTCTCACTCCTAATAATACCTTACGTGTTACGCAGGGGAAAAAAGTATTGTCGATGCCTATAGTTAATTTTAGCTGAGAGAGCGAAATTTTTTATGATTCTCACTCGTAATCACCATTATATTAGAGATACGCCAGTCCAGTCGATTTGGGCACCCAGTCCGTTTGGGACCCATTTGGTTTAGGCATCCAGACCGCTTGGTGCCCAATCATGACTAGATATTTACTGAGACCGATATGTAACTCATTCAACAACTAATACTTTCTTATTTTCTTATACTTCCTACTTATTTGATTCGAAGGTTGTTAAAGAACTAATGTTAACTATGATATTTTATACAACTATTTGTTCTTGTATTACTATGCATTTAATCTTTTTTGCATGTCAAATTACAGATGAAGCTAATTTTTGTCCGTTATACCGATACAGTCAGAAAAGTTAGTATATGACTGTGCATAAGACAAACTGATATGAATTTGAAGAGTTTGATCGACTGGAATAATTTTTCTCAACTTTGTTTTGTAGTTCATGACTATCAATTTTTTGTGCCTGTGATACCTCTCAGAGACCGACAAGATGACGTTTTTTTCTGTTTCATCTCTCAACTAAGGCTAGTAATGAATCCCGTTCCGTTTCATCCCGTGTTTCATGAGAAATGTTCTACTAACATCAAGATCAATCCTTGTTTTCTATTAAAATATTGCCTCTCTTATGGGTTATGTTTTTTCATTGAAGCCAAATCTTGTCATTCATAGGCACACATAATCTGTACAAGAAACTTATCGAACATTGCAAGGAAAAGAGAGTGATTTGGTATTCAAGCACATCGAAGAGGATTATCCTTAACTCTCTGACTATACAGAAGTATCGTATGTGACATTTTATTGTGGCGGCACATGTTCAGCTGACTAAATAGCTAATCAGTTGATCCTTTTCTCGGTATACTGAATATGATGTTGCCTTATGTCTTCCTGACTATTCGAGAGACGTTGATACTATACAAAACTTTTGAAAATCAATGTGTTTTGATATTTGAAACCTCTTTGGTAGGATTGAATATGAAAAACTCAAGGGGAAAAAAGCAGGACTTCGTACTTCTGAAGTACAGAGCACGGAGAAGTACAGCGAAGTACAAAGGAGTACAGAAGTCTGCGTTTTTTTCCTCTTGGAAAAATTAAACCAGTAGCAAAACGAGTGAGTGCAGTTGATTGGAAGAGCAGGACATTGTACACATAAAATAGAAAAACATCTATCTCGATATGGAGTATAAAGAGAATTTTCACTAATATTATTTGAGAGAATCGACAAGAATAAATATTACAGATGTTTAACAGCAATAATCTTAGTATTCATTTCAATATCCAGAAAACCTACATCGATTTGTCAGAAATATTGATGTCTCAAAATTCAGTCACAAATACTATTAAACAAAGCAGATTCTCTTTATTCAACATCAAACTTCTATAAATATAACCTAAAAGAATGCATTCTCTTCTCATTTTGTTCATACGATGCATACGCTTGATTAACCGTATATATGATCGGTTTATCTGTCCGTAGGAAACTAGGAGATGTTTATATAGAGAAAAAAAGAAGGTGAGCAATCGGATGTCGGGATTTCATATCTGATTTGTAAAAGTAAAATCCAGGATTGTAAGTTAAAAAATCGTTCCGTTCTCGCTCTCTGAGTGTAAGATTACTGCAAGTTTTTCGGGAGTACAAAATAAAAAAAGATTGATTCAAGGTATTAGCAGAGAAACAAAGAATCGTCGACAAACGGAAAAGAAGATAATTTTTAAATTAGCATATCGTTATGACTCTTGGCTAAAAAGCGTAAGCATTAAACCACTGGTCAAAAACTTATCTGCAAGATTTCAATATGACATCAAACATCTATTAACCGAGCTGACAGGAAAAAATCGAGCAGTCACGCGATCCTTCGTTTCAACTTATGAATTCCCTTCCGTCTCGTATGCCAACTGATGCATTTCGTCTCGTCCCATCGGTCTCGGGAACTAGTGGCGGACGCAGCGGTTGGCAATCCGGCGACCGCCACCCCCTCGAAAAAAGATGTAATAACGAGATACTTTCGCATTTATATAATAGAAGTTATACGGCTTGTCCGCAGATAACGCACTCATGTTTTGTCAACTTTTAATTCCAATTTCTCTCAAATGATAAAGTATAAAGCCTCGAAACTCGATACATATATGCATCCTACAAAACCGTACAATGCTTACAAGTTTCATTTTGATAGCCTTTATGATTCACATTTTATAAGAAAAATACACACTGGTAACGCACTCACAGAAAAGGCACTCCTCTTTCTTGGTGGTGTCAAAAATATTAAGAATCCTGCGAATGGTCCAGTTATAAAGAGATATGATTCATAGAAAGTTTGTGCAGAAAATTAGAGTTATCTAATGGTAAAACACTCTTTGAAAAACATTGTGTGACTTTAGAGCTGTGGTCGAAATGCTGAGGTAATGCGCTCACCTTCTGTATTCTAAGTTTATATTTTGGTATGCTTGTTGTTTTCTCACACTTCTGGCTTGCTAAAATAGCTCCCTTGAATTGTAGTTGCAAAATTTTATAAAATTTCACAATGAAAAATAATATATAAAATAGTATCATAGAGCTAACGCTTGTCCTTTCTTAACTGTTAATATATCAGAACTTTTTCGTTATCTGTTAAATCATCTTATAATTGACACTTCATAGCATATTTACCTCCAGAAGAAAAATATATGAATCTTGTGTCTATTTCTTTGACGTAATATTATCGAAAAGTTGTTTTACTTGAACTACTGATTTATCGAATTTTTAAGACATTATTTTAATCGAATGATAGCTTCCATTTTCGTTCGATTTTGCCATCTTTATGGAAGAGGAAGAAATAACCAGTCGAGATTTCTATGAAATATACAATGAAGATGCAAAATATAGCTCTTACCTATCCTTACTGAATATATCAATCGATCAGATGTAAGTTAGTAAACTCCTAAAGCTCAGATCGTAGAGCTACCTGTCAAATTTGATTCACCCCAAAATAGTAGCATGCCAAATTAAGCGAAAGTATGGCTTTTTGACAACTCTATAAGGTAGCAATAACGATAAACTACATTAAAAGCCACTTCTATTGAAGCAATTGATCTTATCAAACATATATGTGTAGAATTTAACACATGGAAATTTCGTAGCTGAAGTGAGTGCGTTACCTTTTTTTCATCAGGAAAAAGAAAGTAAATGGAAACTAACCTAGCGATTTGATAGCTTGTCGAAAGCTATCGGAAGTTCCTAAGTAGCAATTTGAGTACTTGTATGTTTGTGGCGTAAGCCAAACTAAAAGTCTATTTGGTAACGCACTCACTCCAGATTTTATGACGTTTTCAAATGCTTCCCTTTTTTTCTACTTACTCATGAGGCAGCTGAAATTTATATCAAAAGAAACTCCACGCTTTTCAAATGCAGAATATATATGGCACTTCAATTTTTGGTTACGCTTCTATCTTTTTTCAACACTTTCTTCAAAAGTACGAAAACATAGTAATTTCAAGAACTGTATCCATCTTGTCTGTGGTGCAGGGTATCTCTATCTTATGAGAAATAACAAGAACAACTACACTTTCTGAAAAACCAAAGTATTCTCTACTACATGGCATAATTATCATTCAGAAATATATATATATATGTGTTCTACTCTAATCACTCTGGGTGACCGTTAGTCGGACAAGCCGTATAGATGAATTTGCAAAATTTAATCGTCGTCTCATTTTTTTAAGGCTTTCTGTGGGTGTTTGTTTTAATAAACATTTTTTGTGGATTTCTGTTCTATTCTTATATAAAATATATGAAAAAAATGTAAGCGCGAGAGCACCTCACCTCGGAAGGCAGCTTTCAAAAATCGCCACCCCCTCGATGAATTCCTGCGTCCGCCACTGTTTGGTACCGCTCACGTATTCGAAAACTTTTTTTTGTCTTTTTTTTCATTTATGGTCTTTGCAGATCGATAGAAAAAAGGTATGCTAATCATGAACATCACAACTTTTTTCCGATATCAATGGAGTAATAAGGGGTACCTAGAGTATCTTTTGAAAACAGAAAAATCAGTTGTTGCAGTAAAAGATCATTGATATCAGTCTGTAGTTCATTGATCTCAGATTCATTCTATGCAGGATGTTTTTTTTCTATCAAAATATGTAAGTTTTTGAAGATAAGAATATTTTCAAAAAGTTACTCAGTGAATACCATCCCCAGTTGGGTCCTAATCGATATCTTTTTACCGTAACAAAATA
Source organism: Macrotrachela quadricornifera (assembly GCA_022393335.1). NCBI lineage: Eukaryota > Metazoa > Rotifera > Eurotatoria > Philodinida > Philodinidae > Macrotrachela > Macrotrachela quadricornifera. Next base: position 13,940 of record JAJEKB010014244.1, read on the forward strand.
TACTTAACACCAATAAATCGCCCTAGAATTTCTGACGCAAAGGATAACTCAAAGAGTTCTTTCTAATGGAACTATTTCCAACCCTGTATAAATTGCGTTTGTATCTTTTGTACAAATGCCTTCAACAAAGGAGAGCGGACGTATAGTGATTGTGTAAACGATGGTTTTCATTGTAAAAAGAGGACCACTAGAAAGTGCTCATAGAGTTACCCTTTGTGTGAAAACAATCTTATTGGTCCACTGGTACAAAGTGTGTCTTGTGAGGGTAAAAAAATATCGATGAGGACTTGACACAGGTTGATATTTGTCATGAACTACAAAACAAAGTTGGGAAAAATCATTCCAGTCGATCAAACTCTTCAAATTCATATCAGTTTGTCTTATGCACAGTCATACACTAACTTTTATGATTGTATCAGTATAACGGACAAAGATTAGCTTCATCTGTAATTTGACATGCAAAAAAGATTAAATGCATAGTAATACAAGAACAAATAGTTGTATAAAATATCATAGTTAACATTAGTTCTTTAACAACCTTCGAATCAAATAAGTAGGATGTGTAAGAAAATAAGAAAGTATTAGTTGCTGAATGAGTTACATATCGGTCGCAGTCTTACCAGTCACGTTTGGAACTGGTACATCCCCAGTTTATGTTCGATAGAGAAAGAAAAAAATATTGTCCATGGTCGTTATTATTTTC
>JAJEKB010014245.1:0-25608 GCA_022393335.1 Macrotrachela quadricornifera
TTTTTTTTCTTTCTCTGCTTCTCCACTGTTGTAAAGAAAAAACATAGTGTTGTTCGGAGCGAATTATAGAATGCTCTTGTAAACCTCTGATTGGCATGGACACCACTATTCTTCGTACTTACAATAGTGAAGAAAAAGAATCTGTACGAAAGTCGGGATAGATCAATGTTTGCATAGAAAGGCAAAGAAATAATGACATTATTTTCTATAACTCAGTAAATTTCTTGACAAATCACTCTCATCCTCGAACTCAACTGAGATATTGATAAGACAATTCTGTCTGCAAAATTTCATCAGACTGAGATTATCCTTTGAAGAGTTATCATGTATATACGAGCGGACGGATACACTGACCGATTCTATGGTGCACTCACTTTTGGAGCACACAAAAAGTACAAGTTTAGGATACAAGTATATCTATCTTGTCTATAATAGAATCAATCATTTACGTTGATGATAAAAGCGACAAAAATATCAAAGCAAAAGTAAAATGCAAGCGATGAGGCGGTGTCGCTCCGCAGTGATGAACAGCTTCTCTGCAAGAGGGGAGAAAAGAAAGAAAATCAAGGGACACAGGCTATCGTTAGCAACATTCTTTTCTGTCTGCGTATTATTTTTGCTATCGAGCAACTTATAGGCGATTTGGGAATACTCTCCACTGTAACCACCCAGGAATCTCATTCACATCACAATCAGAACAATAATTGATCCAGCTCAAGCTAAGTGACTGTTTTTATTTTTCTCATTCTAAATATATTTCCGAAATTATTCATCTGTTGAACGCCACTTTATACTGGCTACTCTGTAAGGGAGTGATTCTTGTGTTGTCATCAGAGATGTCATCGGTTCGTGTTTTTTTCGAACCGAACCGAAAATTTTACGAACCGAAGCGAACCGATCCATTTTTTGAAAAGTTTAAACCGAACCGAACCGAACTGAATATAGTTGAAACTGATTAAAATTCACACTAAATTAAGGGAATCATAAAAATGTTGTTTGTATTATGATATGTAGAAGGATCCATTTTCAAAATAACCATTCAAAGCGTTTATAAAATTTGATTTTGTTTCAAGGAAACCAACTAAGAAAAATTGATTATTATAATATATTCAAATCAGGGCTGCCAAGTGTACTTCATTTTGGGGTATTATACTCCATTTGACCATTTTGCATCCCGGAAAAAACTGTGCCTTTGAGGTACTATTTTTTTACCCCATTTGAATTTTTGAGCTTCTAGCACAATACACTGATTTTTGATAGATATAAATTGTGTTTCATACTGAAGTTCATAGCGCCGCTGTAGTGACACTAATAATGAGCAATATCGGTGAAGAATTGGCTAAAGATTAGTAATATCTGTTTCATTGATTTTATTTTATTGCACCTTACTTTTTTCTATTTTCAAGTCAAAATAAATTTCGATAGATCCGTTTTTCTCTTTATAGTCATATTAAGCATTCAACCAAAACTAGGCAAAGTTCAGTGTTATATAACTGAAATTGTAGCTGTTAAACTAAAAATCAGATTGAACTTTAAGACAAAATGTAATATTTTCTTTTTACATTTTTTCGAAACGAACCTGATTTAATCATATGTACTCAACGACAAGAAAAGTATAGCCATATTAAAAACGCTGTTCCAGTTGATTATAATATTCAGCATGTCTTAATTGAAAATGTTGTATTGTTTTTTAGATTATAGCTGTTTTAGTTATCACACTCGCGGGGATGGGTATCTTGTTTTTTTCATAATTTGTAAAAAGTTCGGTTCCTTTATTCATGACAATTGTAATACTATAAAACGGCTTTTGCCAACGTTACTATTATAGATAAGAGTTATACGGATTTCTTTATCAGAGATAAAAGATGTAGCATCTCATGTCAGAATATTGTAGAAATATTCATGTTTTTCTACTCTAAAGAGACTTTTGCATCACCCTATGCGAAAATGGACCCGTGGATCTCATCGCATCTAGCGTATTAAAGTATTGTTTAATTGTGATAGTGTGCTCTCTTGTATAAAATACTCAATAAACTCGAAATCTAATAGAGAGCAGTGAAAAATTTGCTTCTTTTTTGAGAGAAAAGGCTTTTCATTTAGTTTTTCCACAATAATCCTTTTCTTTTAGAAACAATTGCGTATCCCAACAGCATACCCTATTCTAGAAAAACTTGTGCCCTAATCGTATCCCATTTAAAGTATGATGCACCCCATTTGAAGACTAACACTTGGCAGCCCTGATTCAAACACAAATAAAAAAACAAATATGATTAGTCTTTAAAGAATAAGAAAATAAGCAATGGTTTGGTTGTGTATTGTTAGATATAATTTGTAATTTGTTCACGTTAACGTCTAATGAGAAAAATGTTAAAATTGTTTTTGTTCAAAATGACATCTATTTAATTCTAACATGAGAGTGTATTTCATTTATCACTATTCTTTAAAAGAACAATGTCAAGTGTACATTCTTTCTCTGTATACTGAGAAACAAAGAATTATTTGTTTCCATAGGAAATCATTGTTTCATTGCGTACATTATTTCTATTGCACTGAGGAGAATAAAGTATGATAAATTAAATATAGCTCGATAAAAAAATTTTAAACCGAACCGACTCGAACTCGGTTCGGTTCGGTTCGAAACCGAACCGATGACATCTCTGTTAGTCTTGGTGGCAATGAAGAATTTCTCATAAATAAAGAGGTTTTAACGAAGATTTAGGTTTTTCAAGATTATTCACGTTAATTTCATCTGCAATCTTAACGAACACACTCAAAACTTACCACTCTTATTTGGACCCTGTTCCTCACTCTCACCATCAGTCTTGATCTTATTCCTATTTTTGTTACTGGTTATTCATTAAGTTTTATATTCTACTCTAACAATATTCCAATTCTGTCTGGACAAATTTCAATTTTGTCCCCAACATACACATACGTAAGAAAAAAATTTCTCACGAAAACTTCTAAACTATAATATAACGGGTGGCGCATAATAAATGAGTCGAAATATTTCGGTCTTTTTAGGACATTTTACTTCTCACTAAAGACTTCATTCTAGACTTATTCGATAGAGAACCTTTCGCTCTATAAAACCATGTATATTTTAAATTATCACATTCTTTGTAACCCATAAAAATCTAGAGAAAACAAAGACGTGTAAAATAGTCCACTGCGATCATACTTATATTGTATATTTCGATCGAATGTTTAGTAGTTTGTTAAGATAAACTTCAATAATCGATCGAACAGCCTTTAAGAAGGTATAGAGCTGTAGAACAAACGTTACACAACATGTTGATATTTCGTAAAGATTTATACAGTCAGTTATTAAGTTACGGTAGTAATTCTACCAAAAGTCTTAATGAACGCAAAGTTGGATTTCATAATTTGACTTGTCTGCCTTCGGGTGCTCCATAAAGCTTCCATATAAACTCAATAGCTAATCACATATGAACTTACTGTATATAGATTAGGAAAAAAATGTTTGTTCTATAGCTCTATACCTTCTTAAAAGCTATTCGATCGATTATTGAAGTTTATCTTAACAAACTACTAAACATTCGATCGAAATATACAATATAAGTATGATCGCAGTGGACTATTTTACACGTCTTTGTTTTCTCTAGATTTTTATGGGTTACAAAGAATGTGATAATTTAAAAATATATATAGTTTTATAGAGCGAAAAATTCTCTATCGAATGAGTCTAGAATGAAGTCTTTAGTGAGAAGTAAAATGCCCTCACTTCTCTCTTATACACGATAGTGTTAAGACGCACTTTTCTGTTCGTTCTCTTTGCACTTGAAGTGCATATACAAATAGTATATGTACACGTGTCATACACCTGTAGAAGTAATAATTATCATCAGCAACAGGCAATTAATATTTTTCCACATATTGAAGAAAATACAAATAAACAAAGGATAAAATGATAAAAAATACACCATATAATAACATATCAACGGCACAAAAAGATAATTTATGCGATGGAATTGATATCCAACAACTAATTGAACAACATAACAAGAAAAAAGACGCAAAAACTGATACATATAGTCTTAAAAGACATCCAACAAACCATAGTCTAATAAATGAAGATGATTACTCAGATATCGAATATGCAAATACAACAGATTCTCATCACCCATATAACGACAACTACAACAACAACTTTCAACTAGTGAACAACAACAGACACAGAGAAAAAAAGAGATACAAAAACGACAAAGATGAAAGAACACATATACGAATTATTAACAACTCAAACATTAATTATAATAATAACAATAAAAATGTAAGAACAACAACAGTTAGTGAAAACATACTTAATAATCAAAATCCAATATCCAAACATGCTTTGGAGTACGCATCAGAATATCATCATCAACCATTAAAAATTGAATGTGAACCAAAAATAAAAGATCAACGTGAAGGTGCCAGATTCATCCAATCTTTTTTGAACTATATTAAAAACGATTTCCTAAAACAAAACAAAACATTCAATAAACCTTTATTATTTGAATTATGGTGGATTGACAAAGATGGAAATATTCAAGTTATTACTAAAGCGGCAGAGATACAGGTATACTTAGCCGCACCAAACAATTATCCGAACGAATTAAATAATATTAAGATTACACCACATCCACCAAAACATCTTCCTCCTCAACATACAGCAATATTAAAGTGGGTAAAAAATTCAGTAACATTTGAGGATATTAAAGAAGAAATAAATGCTAAATATCAATCTGATTACTTGATTGAAGAAATTATGGGAACAATGAATGAACGTAATCGTCACATTAGAATTGAATTATCTGATAAAAAAGAATATAACTCAATGTTGAACTGCGGAAAAATTTCTATTTTTGGATATCTATATGATATAGATGAATACTTACCATCACCTAAGCTTCTTATCTGTTCCAAATGCAATCAACCAGGTCATATCAGAAAAAGCTGCCAATCATCGAATTTTGACATATGTAAAAGATGTGGAGGTGATAGAAGAAAAAATGAAGAAGAACATAAAGAATGCACCATCAAATGCCATCATTGTCAAGGTGAACATACGGCTACAGATTTTAAATGTCCATTTATTCAAGAATATCGTAGAAGATTAATAATTGAATTAAAAAAAAGACCTGACATGCTACCACCTGATATTCAATTATTTATTCCAACAGATTATAGAGAACCAGGTGAAAGAATAAAGATTATCTGCAACAAGTCCAGTCAAAATCACCTACAACGAAACGGCGAACAAATAATATATGAAAGAAACAACATAAATGTATGGCCACAATTACCTTCTCGTGCAACAAATTTGGATAATTCAATACAAATACTGGACAATGAATTACAAACATTAAAGAAAAACTTTGAGGAAGAACAACATAAAATTGAACAAAAACACCAACTACATCTAAAAATAATCAAACAAAATTGGTCATTAATGAAACAACAGATAGAAATACATACTGAACTTATATATGCAATGAATAATACAATAAAACAAACTTTATTCCCAACATACCAAAAGACAATAAATATGATAATTAATGTGGTTAACAAACTCAAAATACAAACAAATTCAAATGAATATGATGATGCTCTTAACGAAATAACAACACATATATCATTTATCAACGATAGCCAATCTTCATATATAAAACACCAAGAAGCACTTGATTCAATTCTAAAAAGACAAAAAGAAATACTAGGTAGTGCATCTGAAACATTATCAGAAATTAATGAATAGTAAAGACTTCAGATATACATGCCCTACTATAGATTTAAACTCTATCAATTTCTTTGACGGAACTATTAAAGAGAAGGATATTATTGAATCTATGATATGTGAATGGAATAACAGAATTTCAATATCAGAACTAAATAAGAAATGGACAAAAGATAGACCTGAAAATCAGGCAGAAAACTTCAATATATTACTATGGAATTGTGAAGGGTTAAGCACGCATATAACTGATCTACACATTCTCATTACAAACCACTCCCCACATTTAATAATACTAACAGGAGTTGGAAAGCTAATAAGAAAACTACCAGATATACCACTATTTTACTGGCATAGTCAAGAAGGAACTAACAGCTTTGGTGGAGTAGCAATCCTCGTAAATAAGAAACTAAAAAGCACTGAGGTAAAAAGAGAAAAAAACTTTATTTTAATTGAATTGGAAACGCTTAATAAGAAAATACACATAGCAGCAATATACGTTCCACCAAAAAGCTCTCCTCCATTCGAACTATTTAAAGAACATGAGAAGGATAACATCATGATATTTGGTGACTTTAACGCAAAACACCAAGATTGGGGATGTGAAAAAAATAATACTAACGGTAATCAAATAAAAGAATGGATGGAAAGAGAAGAAATAGAAATACTATATCCATCAAAACCAACATCAAAAAAATCTAGATCTATAATTGATTTCGCTCTAGGATCAAATGTAAATGGATGGAGTGCAGATACAATAGATGAAGGCACATCAGATCATTACCCAGTGATGTTCACATCTCCTTACCCAGCCTTTGAAAACGGATATTTCCGATCAACTAACTGGAAAATATTCTATTATTTTTTACAACTTATCTTTCCTTATTGGAACTCAGTAGTATATAATATAGAACACAACGCCTTCTTCGAGCTTTTTTCATCATTTCTAGCGGCAGTATGGGATCGAACTAGTGAATATAAATACATCAGAAGCTTTAGACCACCATGGCCACCACAATTAGTAATGCTAGCTAAAGACGTAAATAGATACAAGAGAAAATACAGAAGGACCCGCTACCTAAATCATTATAATAAATATAGATATTGGAACGACATATTTCTCCAAGAAAAATATAAATACATGTACGAAAAGAACGTAAAAAAATTGGAATGGATGAAAATTGATAATAATATCTGGACATTAACAAAAAACTCCTTTCGACCGTATACTCCATCGTTTAGAGGATTATCTACCACAAGAGGAATAACTAAAAATAAACAAGAAATAGTTAACATACTAGCTGACTATTATGAAAAACATTTCGAATTACCAACTCACAACACCGAGAATAAACACCATATCGAGTGTATACAAACATATAAAAATATAGAAAATTCACCAAACATTCCACTTGAGAAAATAAAGTTCGACGAGGTCCTAAAACAATGGAAAAAATTTGCACCGAAAAAATCACTTGACAAAGTAAATACTTCAGCATATCTTATGAAAAATCTCCCAAGTGAATATCTACAAATAATAAATATATTATTCAACAGATGTATTGAAACAGGCACATTCTTTGCTCTAGGTAAACAAGCAAAAGGTATATGCCTATCTAAAGAAGGAAAATATCCTACTACTGACCGTCTTCGATCAATATCTTTACTGCCTAATCTAGGAAAATGGCTAGAAAGAATAATCGCTGAAAGAATAGAAAAGTGGTGTGATGCAAAGGGAATACACACAGACGAACAATCAGGATTTGTCTCACATAGGAGACTTCAAAGCAGAATTGTATCAATGGTTGAAGATTTAAAATTAACTATAGCAGCAGCAAACCGTCCCGCACTTATAATATTCATAGACTTTAAAACTGCATTTGATAAAGTTTGGTATCCCGCTCTGATGAATACTCTGGTAAAACTTGAGATGCCACAAGATTTAGTAAAATGGATTTTTAACTGGTTACACAATAGATCACTCTCTATAAGCCATGGAGAAGTCGAGTCGAGAGCTTTTCAGACTTTTGTTGGTGCACCACAAGGATCTACGTTAGCTGCACTCCTATTTAGATTACATATATTTTTCTTACCCTCATCTTTTCCACAGATAACAGCACATCTATATGCAGATGATCTAACGTTGGTAATAACAGGCGCACTAGAAAAGAAATTATCTGAAAATATTGTATTTCTAGAAGAAAAAGCAAAAATTATAATGAAAAATTTAGAGAAATTTTCTGAAGATTATATGTTACGGGTAAATATTGATAAAAGCAAAGTAATGCTAATACACAGTGCAGTCTCAACTTCAAAACCTACTGTGAGATACAAAAACATAAAACTAGAATACGTAAACAACTATAAATGTCTAGGAGTTAATATTGGAACAAAACTAGGATGGACATCGCACATAGATAACAGATTAAAAAAAGTTAGGAACTCATATCGTGCTCTCAAAAAAATATTCTACCAAATACCTAGGAAAGAAATAAAATTAAGAAGAAAAATTTTCTGCGCTTTCTCTCTCCCTCATTTCATATGGTTAATGTTTACATGGTTCTACTATACTGACAAGCAAAGAACTAAAATTGAACATCTGTATGCATCAGGATTACGTCTAGTATATAGCCTAAAAAACTGGGATGACTATACTACGCTTATACTAAGTAGAGACTTCTCTCTAAATGACTATTTGTATCGCTACTGGGTAAAATTTGTAAAACATCTAGAAGAGTCTCCAGAAGCATTAATATTCCAACAGACATGGACAGCATATTTAATAGCAACATCTACACCTAATGATATGTATAAGTTTCTAGGATTTAGAAAAAATGGAAAATTTATAAATAGATTAACTAAAAATGCTCAGCACATAAAAACAGCCGTCCTTACTTTCTTTGAAAAACACAGTAAACAATACCAATATTTTAAGACATCATCTTTTGAAATAAAACAATTCATTAAAAAATTTTTTCTGGATATTCAATAAAAAAGAAAAGGGGAATCATTTATAATAACAAGAATAAAACCAAAGATAATATAAATAGTAAATATATACACTGATAAAATCACAGATCATAGAATAATAATATCCTTTCTCTTATACCAAAACACGCTTCTTTATCTTATTATCATTTTTTCTTTCTCTTGCTCCTTTTCCTCCTTTCCACAAGCATTTATCTTTTCTCCCCCACTAAGTTTATAAATATATTTATTATACTCTAGGACATCATATGTATCTCTTTTTCTCAGTTCATCTTTTCTATCATTTTATATATCTATACTCCTTCACTTATACTTCCACTAGAAATTGTCATCAGTAAAAAAAAAAAAACATAAAAAATTGTTATCAATTGTTAACCTTTTATAGGAACAATAAACTTTTATGAAAAAAAAAAAAGAAGTAAAATGCCCTAAAAAGACCGAAACATTTCGGCTCATTTATTATGCGCCACCCGTTAGATAGGTTCTTTTCGTTCTGTAACAAAGTATATATGAACATAAATATGTACACTTTTTTCCGTTTTATAACTAATCAAATGAAAGTTTCTGAACTGAAATTTAGTCTATTATAATATAGGTTATTGTTTCAATGAGAGAAAAAAATAATTTGTAAGATATAATATGAAAGATATTGTTGATTTCTTGACAACTAGTATTTATTTTATCATTCACACTAACTTCAGCAAAAAGTGTAACTTTAGCACGAGATATATATGTTGATTTGATTGTAATGAAAAATTACTGATTCGTTAAATATTTATAAATCACTTAATTGATGCAGATTCATATTATACTTATGTGTATAAATCATACAATACGGACGTCAATATGAAAGCAATTAAGTATATGAGAAATATATGGGCTATTTTCATTTTTTTTTCATTCATTTGTGATATATGAATGAAAATTAATGATGAATATGACCGACAAAGTCAGCCATTTTGTCAATAAATGATATCATATATAAGAGACTGAAATTTATCATTTATTTCAATAAATTAAGTGAGTCTCTTAGGATTAGATAGCGTCCTTGGAAATTTTTTTCGTTTTTCATTCAATTGAGTAAATTTCTTTCATATTCAATTTGCCATTGATTATTAATTAAATGACTCTTTCTGTTCCAAATGTAACAGTCATTTAATTGATAATCAAAAACAAATTGAATATGAAAGAAAATTATTCAATTGAATGAAAAACACCCAAAATTTGAGCATTTACATATCTTTTTTTTTTGGAAATAAATATACTACTGTTACATTGGAACAGAACGAGTAGTATATTTATTTTCCACCCCAAATTTTTTTCAACCAAGGGTGAGTGCTGTCCATTTCTTCTAACTACTTTTCTTTTAGCGTTGAATTAATGCATGTTTTCTACATTAATTCAACCCAGAGAGATACTGCTCTTGTTGGACAAAGACAACGGAAAGACCTTTTATGTACGTACATGTGTACGTACATTGTCTTACCGCTGTTGGCTTTTGTGCCTCCAACAGTCAGGGTCTTTCTGGTCGCGTGCGCGTACATGAATATAAATATATATCAATTCATTTATTTCTTTTCAATTAAAATTACACAGCAATCAAAACATAATAATCAATAGTTGAAAATAAATAAAATTTATCAGTTCATCCCATTAATTTCCTGGTATTTCAATATTAAATCGTTGTACTCGATTGTTATTAAAATCAACAACATAGAGATTACCTTGTCGATCGAATGACAATCCTGTGGGATAATTGAATTGATTTGCTTGTGCTCCTTGACCATTTCCACCAACAATAACATTTCCTTGTCGTGTTCCTTTGGGCCAACGTATAATTCGATTATTATAGCTATCAGCTACATAAACAGTACCCAATTGATCAACTACAACTCCATTAGGATGAGACAATTGTGTTAAACTATTTCCTTTTCCTTGTCCACCAGCAACAACAATACCTTCTTTTACATCTTCTATCCATTTCATCACACGATGATTATAATGATCAGACACAAATACTGAATGTTCTCGATCGACGAATATGTAACGGGGATAACTGAGCTGATCAAGACGATTTCCTTGTCTATCTCCACCTGCTACTACTATTCCTTCGGATTCACCCATTCGATATTTTCTTACTTCATGTTTGCCAACATCAGAGACATAGAGAAATCCGTTGTCATCCATTGTCAAACCCCAACAAGTGATATTTGAAATAATTATTTCTCCATTTGTTCCATTTTGACGAGGCCATCTAATTACTCTTCTATTCCCCCAATCACAAATAATAAGACTATCTCTCTCTTTATCCACGATCACATCTGTTGGTCCATACAATTGATGAGCACCATTTCCTTCTCCATGTCCACCTGCCACTATTTGTCCATTTGTTTCACCTGATTTCCATGCCACAATGCGGTGATTTCGAGGATCAGCAACATAAATTGTTTGTTCATCATCCACATATAAACCTCGAGGGTCAGAGAGTGTTGGATTTTGTCCTCCTACTGTTTGACCATTCTTGTTCCATTTGGCATTTGGAGGAATATCTATCAAACTGGCACGAAGTGGTACTAAAAGAAAGAGAAAACATGATCATCATCAAAAGAAATCTTTCATTTTCTTTGAATTGTGAGAAAAGAAAAACTTCAATAATATTGTTTTTCACTCTGTTCGATGTAATAGAGAGGAATCTCAGTTGTTGTAAAGAAAAGTCCTATTATAATATATTTTACTGATGCCTATACGAATGATTTCTCAAATATAAAGAAAATATAAATTGGAAAGAAACTTTCTCTTGATAGAAGTAGTTTAAAATCCTCGAAAGACATATACATAGAACATCGTCCAATATCATGTATCAAAACAGTGATAAAAAAAAATACAGAGATTTCTTATTCTGTAGTGGTCTTTTTTTTCTTTTCATATCCGTTGTTTTGTTGAAATCTATTTCTTGAAGTTTTATTTTATATAATTTTGGACAGTGTTTTATCGAGCGAGTTGATGAGCGCACGCAAAAATGTTTTCTCTCTTACTTTCATTCTCATTATTAATAATATTCATTTTGTCTGTTTCAAGTATTAGCCATTAGGAAAAACTTTGATGTTTCAGCGCAAGATTCTTGAAAGAGATTATCAGGATTTTCTCAGGATTTCAAAATTGGAAAAATGAAGGCTTTTTGTTCTCATCTTTTCGAATGTGATTGGAATTCGTTCAGTATCATGACAGGATCTTTGTAGAATTGAACTAGGTTTTCTTCAGAATGGCATTAGGTTCTTAGCAGTGGTTGCAGAATGCCTACCAAGTAGAATTCAGAATTTTGTACACTTATGCATTGTTTTTATTTAATTTTGTTTCTCTCATACTTACATAACATTCTATAAAATTCTATTTGATAAAATTCTACTATTATCTTGATTCTGGTTAGAATTTGTTGACAAGTATCAAAAGAGAGGATATGTAATCTGATATACATGAATTGAGTTGTATATAGTATGTCTATGGAATAGAATCCTGAACAAAATTCTGCTGTGATTTAAAACTTTTTTATAGGATTCTATGATGCATATGTCGTGTGAAAGGGGAGCACGACTATTGTGTGTAAGACAATTATGTGTCAGACAATTGTGTGCTGACAATTGTGTGTATGGACAATTGTGTGCAAGGCAATTGTGTGTATGGACAATTGTGTGTAAGACAATTGTGTGTAAATAATTGTGTGCAGATAGTTGTGTGTAAAATGAATGTATTATATGTAAATAAATATTTTTGTCAACAGCGAAAGACAATGAACAAAAAAAGTAAACACAGTAACATAAGTAAATCAAGATGCACCAATCAATGAACAGCTATAGCATGAATGTATGAGCAATCGCTTTTAATTTTTGTATATTATCATTTGTAGGATTTTCTAAAATCCGTAAAACTCCAGAAGCTGTTTGTTGAGTTCTCATTCTCTTTGATTTTGGTACGAGACCTATTACTAGCTGAGAAATTTCACCGTCTACGTACGATTGCTCTATTTGGAGATCGCTTAAAAAACGCCAAAATCTAGGATGGGCTGAATCTACGATATTGTTCAGTCGTCGGTTCCCTCCTTCGACGGCGTTATTTGTATGATCGAACTGGTTCCTTAACAAATGACGTTATTAATTGTATGCAATCTAGCTTTACATTTCTGTTTGTTGCATTGTGTGCATCGCCAGTAAACTTTATTTTCGCGAGTACGTTCTTCAATATAATCAAAACCATTCTCAATCAGAACTGGCTTACCTTTTTCCGTCTTAGAAAATAAAATTGACATGATGTGTTTGTACTGTCGATGTGGTCTATACGATGATGAATTTTGAATGACTGTATGTGACATCTCATATACAAGAAACGTAACGCTATATATAGGGCAATAACAAGTGCTGGAAAATTCATAATATGGAAAATTCCATGGATGATGAACAACGAAAGAAAATCTATAGAACAACATGGAAGAAAGGAAAAATCCATTATATATATGACAAAAAAGGAAATTTCCATCACACATATAGGACAGAAAAGAAAAAGATCTATGATAACAATAGAAAAGAAGAACATATATGTATATGTATAATCTTACGTATAGAAGGAAAAACACTTATGTCCACGTCTGAAGAATATGTAGACCATAAAAATGTAGATGTATAATGTCTTCTTATTCTTACTCGTTTAAATACTTTCAAGGAAAATTGGCCATTTTCATGCTCTCTTTCTTTTATTTTAATTAGTGTAAATAAAACTAATAGATGTGTACACGATTACCTGTTTTCATAATTATCTTGCACACCATTACTTACACACAATTGTCTTACTCACAATTGTCTGTACTCATATTTGTCCTACACACAATTGTCTGTTCTCATAATTGTCTTACACACAATAGTCATAGATCCGTGTGAAAGAAAATGGTATATTTGATAGAATAGAATGCTGAACAAAATTCTGCTGTAGTTTCAGAATTATTTACAGAATTCTGTACTGTTTATTGTCGCATGCATGAAATCAAATGATATCATATACCCTGCGCTCCAATTCGACCTATATTTCCTATAAAACCTATATTTTTCGAAAATCCTATAATTTGTCTTATATTTCGACTACTTTTCCTATTTTACCTATATTATATGGGGAAAAGTATGAAATGTTCAGAGGTGGCCCGAAGAACTCGAAGCAGAGAAGGTCAATCCGAAATTCAGAGCAAGAGTCACAAATATTTTTGTTGTCGCTTACTTTTAGAAATAATTAAACTTTTCAAACTTACTTAAATTACACTGATCATATTTTATGCAATAATATATGAAGGATTAGAGTACAAAATCTATTTTTTTTCAAATTCGGAGAAAACAGTCACTTATAGTTCTCAGAATTTGGAGAAGATTGCCTGGTGATTCCACTAATTCGGAGAAATTGGATACTGTCAAAATTTTCAAATTCGAAGAAAGTTCCAACCACAATTTTCCGAAGTAGAAGGGGAATGATCCACCCGTCCTTTCCCCGATCGCGCTGTTCCTGGAAATGTTCAAAAATCTTTGAATTTTATCATGCATAATCTTTCGGCTTTATACAACACATTTCATGCATAGTCAAATATCTTGAATCATCGATTACAGTACGACGAGGTCTATATTTATTATACAAGATTTTTCTTTCTGGTAGAAAGCGAATTGACTGAAGAATTCTTAAGTGCTATACATACGAAATAAAAAAAATGTTTATAGAATGATTATACTCTTTAAAGCTTTTTCTTGCAGTTTTTGTTTATCATGAATAATACAGCGCTCGCCAAAAATCTCTCATCTGCTTGAAGTTTATCGATCTTCTAAGCTTTTGGCTTGGAATTTTGGTTGCATGCAAGTAGTGAGAAACGCTGATGATAGACACCAATCCGATCTCAATCTATTGTAATATGACAGAGTTATACATCAAACACTATCTTTATTCTGCATTACTTATGTGTCAGCTATACAACCACTCGGGAAGTTAGGGAACCTATAACTCGAAAGATTGAGTCTTTAGGTTTTTCCAATAAAATTTTCACGAGAAAAGTCTTTCAAATTACTGAGATATCGCTTTTCATAAGCATTGTCTACCAAACTTCGATTATAATGATTTTCAGTTCGTTATAGCGAAAATTATCTTTAGAATGACCGATTTATTTGAAAATGTATTTTTGTATACTCATTAGCACACGAATATCTCTGGGAAGTTTCAGGGTCGAAGCATGTGCTAAATTCACACTACCACGATGTAATGGCCACACCACTGCATAAGTCACCAATCGTCAATAGCTTAATACATTCACGTATTATTTCTACCCATTATTGTATACATTAGCAGCGATATTCATCAGTGAGAAAGTTAATTATAATCGTTCAGCAAAAGAAAAATCTCATTCTTCTTCATAGGAGCAATTGAAGGTAAAGATAGTCTTTGGTATATAACTCCGTCATATTACATTGGATTGAGATCGATTGGTGTCTATGATCAGCGTTTCTCACTGCTTACATGCAACCAAAATTCCAAGCCAAAAGCTTGAAATATCAATAAACTTTAGGATAGTGAGGGACTTCTGGTTAGTAGTGTATGCCGGAGCAAAGTCCAGCTGTTGAAGCTAACTTTATTAAAAGAAGATTTCCAGTTGCAAAGTTTTACATAGCCAGAGTTTTGAGAAGAAAGTATGAATACCTATATTTTTCCTATTTTCTATAAAGAATCCTTTCTTTTTGAAAAATTCGTAATCGGAGGCCAGCATATACCATATGTGTGTATTAGGATTCTGAACAAAATTCTGCTGCAGCTTTCTTTTTTCAGTTGTTAACATATGTTTAATGGAAGTTGTATCCTGTGGAGTGTTTAAAGGAACTAGCAGTATTAAACCGAATATGGTAAGGCATTGCGATGGATCGTGGCATGTAATTAGTCACAAATTGAAGGTTCAGAGAGATCTCGTAGATTTGTTGGTTGGAGAATAAATAAGGAGCAATATGGTGCACTGAATAGATATATTTGTTTTTTTTAATTGCTTTATTTCTTATTTTGACCTACCGATCTCGATTGGTTTTTGAACCCTAAGCAGAATTTTGCATTTGAAAGAAGGGTAAGTCAGAAAAAAAGTTTGTTTTCTGCTCATGGAAATAGAATTCTGTCAAAATTCTGCTTTAGTTTTTGAATTCTAAGCTTGGAAGGAAGGAAGTTTGTTTACAGTCAATTCATTGCTTAATATAGACAAGTCTACAAAATTCTGAATTCTGCTTGGTAGGCATTCTGCAGCCTCTCAACAATACATAATAGAGCTTTCAAGACCACACGTTTATGTATTTTATTATTATTTAAATTAAAAAACAAGTCCTATTGAATCATTTTTATTTTATATCTATTTAAACGCAGTATTCATATAGGTACATTTACATTTCGCATATTGATGATGAGACTTGTCGTGTCGAAAGCTCTATTATGTATTGTTTGGATTCGTGAACATTTTCGATTCAGTTCGTATATATATATAAATAATAGTTCGTATTTTGCAAAATTTATGTATATTATTATTATTCAAAAGTGATTTTTTTTGCATTTCTAGAATAAGAATGCATCCACCAGAAGTACCTTCAAAAATATTGCCAATTATCATTTGTTTTCATAATGATATATTTAAAATACTTTTGGTGCTAGAAAACAGTACTTTTTCTATACGATATTTTTGTAAAACTACGTTAACAAATAGTTTTTCCTTGTTTTCTTTGCTAAATCAAGGTTCAGATTACAATCCAAGACCATATTTAGAATCTTCATGAAAAGGCGCATTAAACCATACTAAAATTACATTTTTTTTCCCGTAAAATTTATTTCTACTTCGGTCATACCAAAATTAGTGTCACCCCGATCTTAATTCTGTACAGAACGCTTAAGAAAAATTTCTTTTTTTATAAACAGATACAGTGCTTTTTGCTCTGTCTTTCTATGCTATCCGATCACTACTCAAATTGTTTTTGATGCAAACTCATTGGTATCATCAAGTCATAGTAAGTGGAACATTTTTGCATCTCATTTTATTATTACTTAATAGGTTCTATTGAAAAGCACAATATATCACATGATGCAGCGTGAAAAGCTCTGGAGTTTACAAAGGACTGCTTATTTTATAGTTGCACTTTTTATTTTGAAAACGGACAAAATTCTGACCGACCAAATTTCGACTTTGCGAGAACAATGTTGCTTTTTGGAAAAGATAAATTCGTTTTTTCTTATCTTGTGTTTTTATTACCTGATCTACTTTATTAGAAAAAACAAAATGCACCATAAGATGCAGCGTGAAAAGCTCCACAATTTACAAAGAACAGTTTATATTATATATGCAACTATTGTTCTTAAGTAAAAGCAAAATTATAAGAGAGAAATTTTCTAGCATGCAAAAATTCTACACAAACGAAGGCTTCCGTTTTTTTCGTATTTCATCCTTTTATCACTGAATACGTTTTCTTTTCAAAAACTGGAACATGACGAAAAATGTAGCACCAAAAAACTCTACAAATTGCAAACAATAGTTTTATTTTAATTGCGTCATTTTTATTCTGAAAATAAAAACAAAATTCTCTAAATTACATATCGTAGCGTCGAGATTTGATTTCTCAGAATATTTGTTTATTTTCAACGAAAAAGTATAAATCAACGTAAGCTTCATACTGTAGATTGTAGAGTTTTTCACGCTGTATCTTCTGGTATATTTTATTATTTTTTTCACAAAATGTTTTAAAGGATTAAAATATGAAATTCAAAGTTAAGAATACTTCAATGCAAACTGAAACTTCGAGAAGGGCCGAGCGAAAAAACTTTTGGAATGCCCTACGTATGCAATCTACTAATCCTACAGAACACCTCAAGTTTTAGAAAAATTTATGCTTTTCTTCTACAAATTCTGTAAATCTATATAGAATGGTAAAAGATCTCTTACAACAGAAATTTGTAAAGTTTCACCTTCACTGTTTTCATTCTCCATGTTGATCTATTCTAGGAACTATATCTATTACGTGTTAAAACTACCAATGCGAATTTTTCAATGTATCTATTCCCCCCTGGAAAAAAATAGTTTCGCTATGTATTTCTTATTTACTGTCACTATAAAAACACATTTATTTAAAACTAATTACATATTCTGAAAGCCTGTGGAGTTTTCTATCACTCTGTATATTTACTTATTTTTTACATTCATTTATTGAAAAATAATTTATACACAATGAAGACACTCTAATGTCCACATTCCCAAAGACTTTATTTTCTCACTGTCATCAAAAATAGTTTTTTAAATTTTTTATCATTGTGAAATAATTATTTTAGAAAAACATTTATATATTCTGATAGATCTTAAAATTCTCTATCATTCTGTGTATTTACTTATTTCCTTATGTTCATTTATTGTAAAGAAAATTTGAGTCGAATGAAAACATTCTCAATTGACAAGTGCCAAAAATCTACACTTTTTTTGTTACTTTTGTAGTATTATATTTGAAATTTTTTTTCCTGTGGGAAAAATTTTTTAAAAAGTAGATATAGATTTTCATAGAGCTTGAAATTCTCTACCATTCTATGTATTTTTGTCTCGCTTTGCATTTATATACTGCGCTGCATGAATACAAAGCAAGACTAAAATATACAGAATGATAGAGAATTTCATGCGCTATCAAACGGTGTACTTTCTTTTACATAATTTATTTCTTCCGATTAGTAAATAAAAGAAAATAGTGAAAAACTTGTAGATTTTTGGTACTTGTGGATCGAGGGTGTTTTCATTCGACTCTAATTTTCTTTACAATAAATGAACATAAGGAAATAAGTAAATATAGAGAATGATAGAGAATTTTAAGATCTATCAGAATATATAGATGCTTTTCTAAAATAAACAGTGAGAAAATAAAGTCTTTGGGAATGTAGACATTAGATTCCCTTCATTGTGTTCAAATTATTTTTCAATAAATGAATGTAAAAAAAAGAAGTATATATACAGAGCGATAGAAAACTCCACAGGCTTTCAGAATATGTAATTGGTTTTAAATAAATGTGTTTTTATAGTGACAATAAATAAGGAATACATAGTGAAACTATTTTTTTCCCGGGAGATATATAGAAAACAAATGGTTTTTGTAAGTTAATATCATTCGCACAGTTAAAATTTGGTCCTTCGAAGTTTTAATCATTTTGAAAGGAAAAAATGCAACTATAAGAAAGGTGATCTTGTGTCAATTGTGAACTTTTTACGCTGCATCTTATGGTATATTTTGTTTTTAATACGATGTAATAATTGATGAAAAAGTGAAACGCAAAATATGGGGGTTTAAAACATCATCCATAATTTTTTAGGATCAAAAATGCATGTGACAAATTTTCTTTATTCGCCTGCTTACGTCTTGAACTAAAACGTTTGGTTTTACATAATAAGTATACTTTGATACGCTTTTTTTACAATGATTATTTATTTTTTGATATTACTTAAGTAATTGCAAAAATATATCAATAGGAAAATTACCACAAACTTCTCCGTATATTACATTTTCAAAGAGAAAACTTTGGCTCATTTTCTTATGATAAAAACTTCACTTCGATCTTTTCTTAAAAAATTGAACCTTCTTAATAAGAAAGAGATCTTCCACTGTTGATATCAGACTGTAATATTAGCAACGTCTTTAGTGTTCTGATTGTTTTCATAAACAATTTTCGCATTGATACAATTGTTAAATTTAATTGAAAGAATCGAATGTTAATCTTACCTGATGATTTTATTTTATTATTTGATAATTGTAAACTAAAATAAATAATTTAAATTAATCTAAAATTCAAACAAATCTTGATGTGTATTTTTCAAATAATTTTTACTTATACATAAGTAAACAAAGCTTTAACTAAATAGGAAAGATACGATGAACTAAATTATTTTCTTTTTTCTACATATCTTGAACTAATTAAAACCTCTGTTCTTTTTAAAAAAATGATAATTTTTAGACTAAAATTGTATTTTGTACAAATAAAATTTATAAAAAAAATTCTTCATATTCTACATAAAATTCTATGTTCACAAAAGATTTCATATGAACGAAAAAAATTTCAAGTAAAATGAAAGTTATTCAGGATGTTTTAATCTATTATCTTTGTTTCTTAAAACAAATTGGTGTCGATCACAAATTTATTGTTAATCACAATTTTTCTCACCATATTAAACAAAAAATGCAGTTTTCAAAAGCAGTTAAATCCATGCTTTCATATATCTCGTAGCTATAACTGTAATATGAGATACAATCTTTAGTAAACAACTTCTTGGAATGCAATATGTCGGAATTTTGCGAACAGATCATTTTAGATATGGATCGTCCGCAATTAGCTCAGCTGATTGAGAATACTTCTCACCAAATCGTTGTAAATCTTTGTGAAGTAATATCGGTTTTCTAAAATTTTAATTTAGCACGACTTTTTTAAAAATAATTTACTATTGAGAGAGTAAAGATCAGGATTGTAATAATAAGGATAAAAATTATTCTATCAAAAAGATATATTTGGAGAAACATCTTTTCGAATGATTGTAAGTTATAAATAATATAAAATTCTATGAAAATATACAAGATATTAATGCGGAAGATAAGCTTAGAAATAAAATATTATCTATTCGATATGGATGGATGTCAATGATTATAGTTTAAAAAAAAACTAGAGTCTATTTTTAACTTTAGACTAGTCACGAAATCGTAACTTTATCGTTAACATGGTTTTTCATGTGCTCAATTTTTTGAATATGCTATATTTGTGAAAAATAATGAATTTTATTTCAGTATAAATAATCATGATCTGAACTATTTTTTGAACATTCTTTGAATACGTTTAAGAATAATAATATTACCTGCTTATTGATGTGGATATTGATTGAGAAGTGGCTGAAATAGGGTTGAAATTTTGTGAAATATCCTTGAAGGAATTCAAATATAATTTTACAGTTTAATTATTGATTAAATAAAAAGAAAAGATTGATTTACTTTTGATGGAGGTTCAAGGAGTGCATATGGTGATTCAATTTCCTTAAGTTGTATCATATGAAGACCGCCCGATTGATTAAGACAAGCAACAACTTTGAATTGTCGTCCAGGTGGAAGAAGAATTTCATCTTCATTTTGAAAAGCCGAATGATTTCGAACATCTTTTCCACTTTCACAGTCGATAGTAAGAAATGTTCTTGTTCCTTTTGAACCCAAAAATAGTTCATTTTCCAAAACGTCGATTCTTGATGTACATGAACTAAATCCCCACCAAATAATTGTTTCTCCTGTAGGATAATATTTTCTTACATCACGTTTAATGCCACGATAAACAAAACGATTTCGTGATGGTAGACGTGCAAATGCAGTTAAAATTAGTTTTAGGAATAAAAACCATGGAATTAATGTTTTTCGATTTTCAGAACGAAGAGTTGCATTTAATACATAATAAAGACATTCTTCTTGTGGTTCCCATTCCATTGAATAAAGCATTATTGAAGCTGATTCATCTACTGAAAGACCATCAGCTGGAGGTTTTTTACATTTCATTTTAGCAGCATATGCCATTCGTTTAACATCAGGTACAACTGACACTATTGGTTCAATAGCTTCTTCGAGTGTAACCAGAGGTTTTTTTTCATAACCTTGAATAGGCATTAACATCTGAAGAGGTTCTTCAGCAAAATCTGAAAATCGTTGATTATGTTGTGAATCATTATTGTCAGGATATTTTGAAGCCATTTGTTAATATCAAATTTCAAATTAATTCTTAAAAAGTACCAAAAATGAATTATACTGATGATTAATTTTTTGTCTAAATCATAATTATAATTTAAGTAAAGCCTTCAATATCGGAGCTCTCAAAGAGGTCAAAGATGAATTTTTATTTGAATACAATTCATAGCTTATATAAAAATGTTCTATTATTGAGGTAAAAAATAAAATGTTGCTTCCATCTATATATATAAAGAAAAATGTTCGTGTGCCTGTCTGTTCGTTATGCATTCAGTCTGTGTGATAGCTAGCGTCTCAAAAGTTTCCACACTACTTCCTTAGCTCCTGAGGAAAGTCAACTTGAGGCTGAAACCACCAAACGGGGTACGCAGAAGGGACTGGATGAAATTTCATCGCGATCAATACAGATCGAGATTCTGATGAGTCTGTTCGCTATGTATTTAGTTATCGTGAGGGATAGTGTCACGGAACTATCCACATCAGTTCCTTGAATGCGCTAATGAAAGTCGGCAGAGTGATTGGGCATGAGAAAGGAAGGCGTGCGTGAAACTTCATCCAAGTCGTAAGAGACTGATTTTAGTCACTTTCTAATCAAATGACGCAGTTCAATGCAATTTTGAGAGTGATCGTGTCCAAAGTGGATACAAGTGAGGATGTCAGCTTGAGTCCAATGAGAAGAGTCCTACTGAAGTTACTTGATGCACGGTGGAAAAAGCTCTGTAGCAGAGGTTCCAGGTACGATGAAAAAAGTCCTATGAAAGAGGTATCACGTACGGCGATAAGAGTTCTATGGCGAATACCTAACGTACAGCAGGAACAATCCTGTTAAAGATGGCTGACGCATACCGGTAAAAGTCCTGTTCTTGAGGTTTCAGGTGTGACGCAAAAATTTCTGTTGCAGATGACTCAGCCACAACAGGGAACAGTCCTGCAAAAGACGTGTTATGTACAGCAGAAAAAGCCGGGTGGAATATGCAAAACTTTAACTATATTCTCTTTTCATCGGGTACCTCCTCTGGTCGTTAAGAATTCAGATAAGGCGTTTTCTATAACTATGAGGAGATGCCTAATCTAAGTAGAAGAAAAAGGTGAGATTTTGTCAGATTTCATGCACAAGTATAGCAGCGAAACGAAAAATTTATTTTAGATGAAGATGCATCAATGAGATTAGAAGGTACGTTACTGATGGTAGAAACTATTATACAACTCTTTTGACAAGCTTTCAGAATAGCAACACATTAAAGTATAATTTAAGATATAGATAAGCTTTGCGAGAAGGTGTGATATATGATCGACTAAAATATCGAATATTTGTAGAAAGGACGTAGAAGTTCTGGATGAAAGCAGTTTTATCATCCAAAGTGCCTACAGACTACAGTGCGACCACCTATAAAGAACTTCAAGCTTTTTGCTAATAAAATCGACAGTAATTTTAATGAGTTGTGAGGACGAGAAAATAGTTGAATGAATATTTGACTTTTCTACGTCTAAGTACAGCAATTTAATTCTGAAAATACTGCATTTTCTATAACAATAACACATTAATAATTAGTCTCTACTAGATGTATAGATCTTGCAAATCATTTACTATACAATTTCAGTGCTAGATGGACTCACGATTACTACAAAAGGTTGGCATTTACCATTGCTTATGGACGTATATTTATTCAATGCTTAAAGTGTCTTACATACTCTACATTCGGTTCCTAAAAAAATACTCATTACACAGGTAAGAGCTATTTTATATAGATAAATATTTAAGGTCAGAATCTCTTATTAGTTGCGGACTTCATCAAAAACTGCTAAGTCTCAATCACTACAATAAAATCATTATTTCAAATACAATAATAAACATCAATAAAACTCATGTTTTAGTCTCCTGACGTATTTCGACAGAAGTTTTCATTTTATTTACATCATTTTGGTTTTCTTAGTTATTCTAGCAGAATAAATGTTTTTTGAGTTATAATTATAATTCAGATAAGAATTTATTTTTGATCTTTTTTTTTATCCATTCCAGTTTAACATAAAGCTCATCGATGCGATTCGTTTGACTCCTGACTAAACTCGATCTATGCATTATCTATTGCTTTTCGTTAACTTCAATTTTGAAAACTATTAGCAACTAAATACGCATGTAACGAACATCGTCCGTGAAATTCTCCATAAAACTTTTAATACATTCGTTTTCATATTAACGATTTTGTGTCGTTCTTTAAATTCATATAAAAAGACTAAATCGGCCATCTTTTAGCCCATGAGTAGATCTATCGGTTCAGCAAGTACCGTTTTTTTGATATACATTAAATATCCTTGAAGAAAATCCTTTCTTTGTTCCGTTCTATTCACGCTCTGAGAATCCTCCATTAAGTTTTACCGCAATTTTAATTTTGTTATCATAAATGGAAAATTACTACATGGATAAATTTATTACTGAGTTGAAGAAAAACGTCTGCTTTATCAGATTCATGGACGGCGGACACTTTAAATCTAAGCTAGGCTCGATATTTTTTATAACTCTTACCAACAGCATAAAAATACGGAAATACTTTTTCTATGCTATGCTCTTCAAATGAAACAGAATTATTACGGTTTATTTCGAACTCAAATTTATTAATGCATAACATTAGTGCAGGTCAGAGATGAGTTTGCAACCAATAATAGAATTTTTTTTTTAAGAAGCTATTAAACTTTCGCCTTGTCTTAATTGAATAAGTGACCTTGAAACGTCGTCCATTGGATGCAACATTTTTAGATTCGAATCTAGGTAGATAGTCTTCGAACTCTCAATCTGATAATTATGTGAAATACTCTAGATTTTTTTTTGATTAATTTTCGTTGACCGGCACATTTTACATATTTTTCAAACAATTTTGATGATAATCTCGTGATAAACAAGTAATAAATGGCTCTTATGTGCAGCTAGAGTCTACTACATCTAAATTTTACGACTTCTGCCTGGATTCACATCTAACTCTGGTAACAAAAAAATCTGAGATCCAAATAAAATACAGGATAAATATGTTAGGCCAAGAAAGCCTCTTTTCAGACGTGTCACTTACTGCATCTCTACGAATGCAAGATGTGAACGTAGATCTGGATATTTGTGAATCTAGTGCGCATATATGATGCTAAACTTCTAGGAGAAAAACTCGTCATTGACATGTCTATCTAGAAACTACATAGAGCTTTAT
The DNA here is from genome assembly GCA_022393335.1 of Macrotrachela quadricornifera. Lineage (NCBI taxonomy): Eukaryota > Metazoa > Rotifera > Eurotatoria > Philodinida > Philodinidae > Macrotrachela > Macrotrachela quadricornifera. The sequence continues at coordinate 24,696 of JAJEKB010014245.1, forward strand.
GGTAAAAAAGGCAAAAAAGCATATACACGCGTATTGTTGGAGCACTTGCAAATTCGTAAAACATATTGGCAAATGCGTTGATATTCTGTGATTATGAAACTGAAAGAAAAGGAAGTCCTGCCATCCCTAGAGAAAGAAGAATGACTATTTTACTATCATCATGACTTTTAAAGAGTTGACTATAAATACGAATCTTTTTAGAATTCTTCTAGTCTTTTTATGATCAATAACTACATTATACATCCTAATGGAGGCATATATTACATATAAAGATCTTCTTTCATGAACTGATCTGAATCGAAAAATCCATTTATGATACATTATAAACAAGAACTAAATATATACATTAGAAAGACATTCTTTTAATGGAAAAAAAATCAATCGATGCTTACCTTGAATCTTTTTACTGTTGTTTTGCTGTTCTGTTCAATAAAACGTATAAGAAAGAAATGATGTGTTTGTTAATCAACTGTTTCGTTATTCTTATTTTCTCTTTCAGTTTTTTTTTCACCGATTGCAAAATTCATTTGTAATATTGACATTTCGTTCTTTGATCAAAATTCATACATTGTTAATTCTGTTTTTTCCAACATATAGCATAGCAACGTACAGAAATGATTAAAGAGGAGAAGTATTATTATTGAAGATCGAATGTACATTTGTTTATAAGAATTTAAACAGTTTGAATATTTCTATTACGAAATTTTTTTTAGCTACGTTATCATGATGAACTGAAATATTTATTTATATATAATTATATCTATAATAAGTGACAATAATGAAACATTTATTTTAACATGAAAACAAAATATTTCGATATTTTCAACAATAATTATTACATTAATTTTTAGAAAAAAAACCCATGATTACAACTAAAATATCGATAAAATTACTAAGCATAAAAGAAATTATT